>JAJHZJ010000425.1:1155022-1410022 GCA_023548195.1 Bettongia penicillata ogilbyi
TTTCAAACTTGGTTTTTCAGAGCATGCCAGGACCAAAGGATGTGGTTCTTTGTAGGATTGCTCCTGGCTTCCTGTGTTAGATTTAGACTTGAGATTTACTGCTTTGTCCTTTTTTTATGTAGTCTCAAGGCTTTTACAAAAGGGTTCATACCGTGAAAATATTACAGACTCCATGATCATGAAGGAATAACACTGAATATTACACATGCACAAAGAGCCTCCAATTTGAAACCAGGATTAGATTTACTCCCTGTAACATGCTGATCAAACTCCCTTGACGCCAAGCCAAATAGAGCATCGGAAGGTAGAGATAAGCCAGCTGCTTCCTCTGCTCCTTCCTCCTACTTTCTTCCCTCCATCTAGTCTTTGCTTATCACCATAATGTACCATTTATCCAAAGTTATGCTAGTAAATATTTTATAATCAAATCTTGAAAAAAAAAGTACACAAGAACCAATTTTAAGCTTAATCTGCATTATTAACCTTTTCTCCACCATTTTCCTTAGTCAAGACAATCAACAAAATAATAAATCAAACACTGATTTGTATTATTTGCTGATTTCAGAAGTATAAATGCTCACATTGAAAATTCAACAAACAGCTCTCACAAGCCAGTTCAAGCTGCCTCCAGCATACTGCGTTTTATTTATATATGTGTGTGTGCATATATATGTGTATATATATATATGTGTGTGTGTATGTATGTATGTATGTATATGTATATGTGTGTGTGTGTGAAAATTAGGAAATTTGACTCAAGTAAAACCATACTTTTGATGTCTCATATCATCTTAGAGGTGATTCTTGGCTCTTGAAAGTTATGCTTAAGGATCAAATGGTTTCAAAACTTGAGCAATCACCTGGTCTTACTCTCTCATTCTATAGAGGAGATAGAGGAAGCATAGAGCCTTGCACAGAGTTACATACCTAGTAAGTGTTAGCGGCAAGATTCAAACCCAAGTTGCTTGAATTCAAGTTTAATATTCTTCCAACTTCATCACAGGACTCGGTTTCTTAGAAGAAGGGCTCCAGAGAGCCAGTAGCCTTTCTCAGAATCTCATCTTGTCCAGAGAAAAGAAGAAACTGGCAGGCCTATGAAATCCATTAAACATGTACAATGCATGGATCTGAGTACCTGGGCTCCCTCCCTCCCCCTCTGACATACATGGTATATATTTAGTTGATTCCATAGGCCTATCAGTTTTTTTCATTCTCTGGACTGCATAGAGTACCAAATCAGTAGTTCCCAAAAGCCCTTGAGAATGAGGGTAGGGACTCAGAGTTCTTTTAGAACTCTCAGATCAATGGGATGTTCCAGAAATTTCTGGTACCTAGGTCTACTATCAAAGCCATAACAAATCACATATTCAGTTGTTAGGGGAGAAGAGAGTGGAAGGGGGGGGATGCCTAAGATATGACCATTCCTGTAAACAGTTGAGGCAAGTTGGAGATAAGGGTCTTGGAGTAGTTGAACTTATTGGAAAGTTATCTGAAGATCTATGAATAATAGCCCAAGGTTTATAGCAGAAAGTGGTAAGCTGTAAAGGATAGGTGGTTGTTGAATGATAGAGGCCAAAGGTGTGTCTGAAAGTAGGAATAGGTAGTAAAAAGTATGCCAGTTTTCCTTCCTGATCTATCGTATGAGAGAAGGTACATCCACTCCTGGAAAGTATTTGGTGTCTTCAGGCAAATGGTAGGTTTCAGGGAGTATCAGAAGGTGCAAGGACCATGAAAGGAAAAAATCTAAGATGATGGGGACTTTGTTACAATAGGGAATTCTAAACGGCATAGTGGAAAAAGAGAGCAGAGAAGGCAAGAACTTGAGAGGCCCAAGGCTGTTTGCCTGGGTTAGGAGGCAGTGGCTGCCATGTTCACTTTACTGCTGATTCCCATTCTCCCCATCCTTACACTGGTCTAGCTGGTATATGGAGGAGAGAGTGGATGATAGACTCATACCAAAGAAAATATAGGCACAAGAAAGGGACCTAATGACTGACTGGGATGTTTGCCATATTGGAGCCTGGGCAAAGGAGCCCCTCTTCCAGAAATCAGGTCCTAACAGGATTTGGGGGCAGTTCAGGTGTCTTTATGTTATACAGCTCAGTCCTAAAGATATATAGATATGTATGTGTGCATGCATGTATATGTATGTATGTGTATGCATGTATATAAGTACACACATACATACATATAGAGAGAAAGAAACGGATAGATGTATATCCATGTATACACAGACACATACACAAATACATATATATCTTCAGAAGGAGAGAGAGAAGAGAATTAGGATTATGTAAGTGAGTAAGTGAAACAGACTCCAACAAGAGCCTTCTCAGGGAAATAAAAAAAGAAGACCCTCTCTTTGAACTCAGTCTTGTATGTCAGGAGAGTTAAGTGGTTTTCGCTATTAATTTGGTCCTGATTTTCCATTTAAATAACAAGCGACAGCAAATCTGATTATTGAGGAGCAGGGCTCTGGCCACTTAGGACAATGCCATATCAGGGAATTTGGTTGCAAGAGAGCTTTTTCATTGACCTGCTCTTTCCTCCCTCCCATTCATCTCAACCTGGTAGCAGAAGTGCATGCATAATCTAATGTCCCTCCCTCAACCATTCTCCAGGCAAGATTCCAAGGACATGGAGTCAAAGTTGTCATCGTATAACACACAACTGAATTACACTTTCCTTTGCCACACATAAAAGGGGGCAAAGGTGGAAATGAGGTCAAACTTGGAAATTAAAAGGGACACTGTCATGTTGTATGGGACTTGAATTAGAACAATGTTATACAATGACACTTTCCATGCAGAGTCAATGAAAATGCCACAGAGTGTTTGAAAAGCTGTGGCTTCTTAAAAATCATTCCAAAGAAACTAAGCAGTACATGTATTCTAGGCACATATAAATTTCCAACCCTCGATTCTGGCTGATTTTCTCTCAGTTTACACATGTATTAATACGTGCAGAGATACAAACTTGTTCACTAGGTAAAGCCACATGCAAATTGTACTTATCCTTGTAGACTCAAAGGGAAAATAAAAACTCCAGAGTTACCATTCTTCCCCTTCACAGAATAAGAAGAATACAAAGACAGTAGAATGCTGTAAGAAAAGAACACTGACTTGGCCACCACTCAGCTGTTCAATCTTGGTCAAATTACTTAACCTCTCTGAGTCCCATTCTATTACTTCGGTAATGGAACTAGTAATCCTTGCTCTTTTCTACCCATCTCAGAGGGCTATGAGGATTGAATGATATAAGGAAGGTAAAAGTGTTTTTGGAAGCTGTAATACACTGTATTAATTCAGTTTAACAATTCAACAGTCATATATTAAAGACCTATTATGTACAATGCATCATGATATCTTTTAAGAGAAATACAACAGTAAAGAGGCCCTATCCTTGAGAAGCCTACAATCAAATAAAAGGAGAGGGGGCGACAAAATGTACACAAGTAAGTAGAATAAACTACCACATAAGTTCATAAGAGTGACAGAAAATGTCAGATGGAGAAATCATTTCCAGCCTGGCACTTGAACTCAGTCTTCAAATGGGCAGGATATCAACAGGAAGAGACGGGGAGCTGGGAAAGGCATTCAAATAGGAGGAAATAATGTGAGAAAGTCACTTAACCTTTCAGTGGCCTAGGAAACACTCTAAGGAGAGACTACATACACACATACACACACATACACACACGCATGCATGCATGCACACACACTCCCACACAAGCAATGATAAGTTTTCTCATTCCTTTTCTGTCTGTAGAATTATATTCTTAAGGTCTTCACATCTTTTCTGGGCTGATTTCCCCAAAGGAATCTTAGCTTATAAGATCTGCCTTATCTCTTCTCTGAATATTCTTCTCTTCTACCACGAATTCTAAGATGGAGTACTCTCATGTGCCCAATATTCTCACAATACAAGCATTTTTGAAATCAGATACAGATAATATTTGTAAAGCACTTAGTGAGGGGGTCTGGCACATAGTAGGTGCTGTAAATGCTTATTCCTCCATTTTGAAGGAAGAAATTACCATTAAGGAAAATCAAGAATCTGCCAACTGCTTTTCTTTTAGCAGAGAGAACTCTAGCAGATATTGGTGTGGTTAACATCCTCCATCAGAACCATATCTTGCTTCAATGCCAAGTTTATGCTTCGTAACTATTTCTATTCAGGTGATTTGTAGTACATTCTGAAGAAAATATAATTTCTTTTCTGTCTCCTTTGATCTTTACCCAAATGTTTTCCACTACCTTCAACCTTCTGGTCCCTACAATGCTACTTCACTACTATGTCTTCTATCCTGTGTCTTTGTTTTAGAGACAGCTAGATGGTACAGTGGTTAGAGCACTGGACCAACAGGCAAGAAAACCTGACTTTAAATCTGACTTTAGACACTTGGTAGCTGAGTGACCCTGAACAAGTCACTCAACCTGTCTCTCTCAGTTTCCTCAAGTAAAACAGAGATAATAATAGCGCCTACTCCCTTGGTAGTTATTAGATAGTGTTGGTAAAGTGCTTAGAACAATGTCTGGCACATAAATGCTATTTATTATTATTGCTATTTCTTTTGAATAAAGTAAATTATTCTGGCATTTTCTAGTCATGAATCTAATTCCATCAAGCCTAAAAGATCTAGTTTTCCTCTTTGCAATAGACTTTCTAGTTTATCCTATCCAAACTCCATAACTTTCCATATAAATTCTGTACAAATGGCTGCTTTTACTACTGCTTCTTTATTTGCATGTTGTCTCTCATGACTTTCTGGGTTTCTTTACAGCTATTCTTCCTGAATTTAGCTACTCTCAGTGGCCCCCTAGGTTGGTTAATATGTATAGGTAATTTTCTACATTAAGAATTTAAATATTTTTAACTTAGATTTATAAGAGGCCAGGAAAATAGAGTCAAAGGCATACTCTATCCCTGGCCAGGACTCTGGTTTTTTTTGTCTATATTTTCAGGGAAGATCCAGAAATCCAAATTCCATTATTAGAAACCAACTTTTAAACAGCTCTCCTATTTTCAAACTGCCTTTCCCTTCTGAATGCCTTGCCTTTGGTTAGCCACAATGATGAAAATACCAACTATGTCCATAATAGTTTTAATTTATTGACCAATATTTCAAAATCTTTAGCAGTTTCTTCTAGGTTTTGTTTGGGAATATCCAGAAGAAACTTGTACCCATACCAGTCACTAGAAGTTATTAGTAGTTATGTGGTCAGATATGTCTTGGGAGGTTCTCCATGTTATCTTGGATATGTACCTTGAGAAGACAGTAGACCTCTCTATTGTTGTCATCTGGTAGAAAAAAAAAAGTAGCACTACTCATCTTTTTTTCTTTTTCCTTTCAACCAGTATAGCACAATATAAAAAGAGTAGAATCTGGAATCAGAGGGCTTGGGTTCAAATTCTACCTCCAGAGCTTACTGTCGTATGACCTTGAGCAAGTCACTTAACTTCCATGTGCTTTCAGTTTCCTCAGCAGTAAAGTTAGGGAGTTGGAATAGATAACCTCTAAGGACCCTTAGTGTTCTAGATCTTTGATTCTAGCAAGAATAATAAGAAGTTATGGACTTAGGATCTTTAAGATGAAAACACCCATGAATCTACAACCCTATTCACTAGAAATAAGCAGCTTCCTTCTCTTCAAAGTATTCAGTTACCTCTTCTCTGAGAAGGATCATGTACCTATGGAAAACTGGGGACTGAAAAAAAAAGCTACTGGATTTTGGTCAAGAAACTATTGTGGAGCTTTGAGATTGTATATATGGCTTGACTTGAAAAATAATAGCCAAGGGAGGACATGGAAGCCGCATTATGGACTACTCATTCAAGAAGCTGGTAATAAACAGGATTATTATTACCTACATAAATCGCGCATGTACATTGATTGACTAAAGCCTACTCCTTTGTGTCATGGCTTAATATGAAATGCTATTTGAGATTTTTTCCAACCCATAATGTTTAAAGTCCCCTGCTCACTCTATTTCCAACCCCATCCTTAGATCGGCTTTCCTGATGGGAAAACTGAAATGCTAGAAACCAACTTACTTTAAAGCAAAATGGTGATATGAGTAAGACCCATGGTTGCATTGGTATAGAGAACTTTCAGGGAAGGAAAATCCCTGTAGCAATGCAAGTTGGCATTTTCTCTATAACTTTCAATCTTAGAAAGTTGTTTAGCTCTAGAACACAGAGAGGCTGAATGCTTTGCCCAGGATATCATGGCCAGTCTATCAGAAAAAGAATTAGAACCCAGAATTTCCTATTTCTAAGGTCAGTTCTCTATCCACCATGCTACAAGCAAAGCAAAATGACTACTCAAAAATCTCGAATAGGACTTAAAACTTTCTGAAATAAATTGAACTGAATACATTGATATACTCATTTCAGAACCTCTTCCCCAAACCAGGGACAGCCCTGCTTAATAGATTTTGGAAAACAGAATCAGGACTGGAAATCTTGGATTCTGCTGCAGAAGGAATCATGAGCCATTTATTCTTAGCCTAAAATTGGCAACCTTTACATTTAGGGGGAATTTTTAATAGGACTAAGAGAGTAACCAACATTAGGGATTATTTTCTCAGTGTGGGGTTAGATGTGTAATACATATGTTTGCCCTGAGGACCTAAAGCCACATACAGTAAAACTTTGTTAAAATACCTTCCCCCTTAACCGTTTAACATTTTCCTGTGCATATTGTTCATTTTTTTTAAAGTTCCAGCCAAAAGTTTATAAAGCTACATTCTCCCCATAGACCGTTAGTTTCACGCTAATTAATTAGTGATACTGGTGTCTAAGATATGAAACACCAAACCACAGTTACACAGTTTGGCTTCAAATCTGTTTCTCTAATTATTGACTACTTTCTGCTACTCTAAGTTCACTGCCTAAAATCTTGGACAGAGATAACTTCAGGGAGCTGGGGAGAACTCAAGTTGCAGGACCGTCCCAAATTTAATGGTAGGGTGTGGGGGCTGCAGTTCTCTGATGCACAGGATTTGTGGGGAAGTAAAAACTAAGAAAATGAGATTTATGAGGCAGAGTAATGCAGGGCAAAGAAGAAAGTTGGCTAAAAAACATTTTAGCAAGAAAAGCCTAGATAACACAAATATATTTATTAGAAATTCCATCTGAATATTATTTAGAAAATCATTTGAATTAAACATGTTTATTTCTGTAAAAAATGAAAATTAAGACTCTAGAAAATTTTTAAGACAGAAGACCCTGCTTTCCTTTGAACTTAGAGGAATTAGGACAAAGCATTGTCTCTTCATTTGTAGTATTTCAAATTTTTGCTGTAGTCTGTAGAACTGGTTTACATTTTCCTCCACCAAAGGGAAAAGTATATTTTTCTGTAGATTAACTCTAGGGTGCTCCATGTTTCTGATTTACTTTTTTCTATTATTTTCTAATAGGCTTTATATGCATGAAAGTTTTGTCTCTCTCTTATACATGCACACATACTTGTATATACATGCATGTGATGGATTTACATTTCAAAACAGAGAAGTTTAGTAAAAGTTTTTTAATAAATAGCAATTTTTCCTTTAAAAAGATGAGAGTTTCTGTAAGAAATGACAAGTACATGTATGTCTTTTTCAAAGACATATTCAGAGACATATTTCAAAGACATGTATATTTCCAAATCTCCAAATATGTCCAAAAGACATCCAAAGATGTCTTTTTTCAACTCCATTTATATTGAGCCAGATATAATGGGATATAAGAGCAAACCAGTGGTTCGGATGGCAATATTTGACTTGGTCTTAAAATAGCTAGAATTGTTTCAGAAAAGGAGCTGGTTGTAGGACTGGGACTTTATGAAAGTAAACAAAATGTTCTTGCACATACAAGGCATTAATGAAGAGAGTGGGAAGAAAAAGGCATAAAGAAAAAGTCAAAACCTGATTCAACATAGAAATTGAACAAAAATCCAATTGAATTAAACATTTATTAAGCACCTACCATGTGCTAAGCTGGAGATGCCAAAAGTATAGCCCAAGAAACACATGAGGCTTTCAATAGTCCCAAGTATAGCCTGAAATAGATTAAAATATAATTGGGAAATATTTAACAAAATACACAAAGTGCAATAAAACATAGATAATGTCAATAGGTGGTTTTCTAAGTCAATATGTGCCTACTTAACATATAGTTTAGTTGCCCCTGTTTCTATTTGAGTTTAACGCTATTGAGTTAGATAATGTAGTAGGGATTCAAAGGTGAAAAATGGCACAATCCCTATCCTCAAGAAGTTTACAATATATTAGGAGGATACAAAATATATGAAGAGCCTAGGTAAATTCTATATGTTGCTAAAAACACATTACTAAGAGCCCTTGCCCCATTTCCAGCTTCCCAGGGCCCACTTAGCACCCCATCTAAGTGCATTAGCCAAAACTAATAGACCTTTCCCAATTCTATCTCCTGTCATTCTATAACTACACAATATTCCCTACACAGAAAATTGTATAGTGAAAAGGAACATTTATCTTAGAGTCAGAAGACATGAATTCAAATCTCTCTGTGACACAGTTCAAGCCCTTGATACTGTTTATCTGTAAAATAAGGCTAATAGGAACATGCTAGCTACCCCACAGGATGATTTTAAGGAATGAACCTTTTACAGATCTTTAAATGTTATAGAAAATTGAATTACTATTAGCTTTCCCTGATCCCTAATATTGATAATAGCCCATCCCCTTGGACCTAATATAGCACTTTTATTTCATAATTCTATTGCATTTATCACTCGATATTTTGTCTTCTAGCATGAGCCTTAACTGTATTGGAGGCACTGGGGCTTTACCTTCAACTACAGACATACAAAAGGGCATGCTTACTTCCTAGAAGGATATACTTCCTCCTTCTCTGGATTGGGAGACAAATATGCCCCAATATATTAAATATACCCCAATATATTAAATTTACATATAATGTACCAATATAAAAATATACCCTTTCCTGGCATTTTGTAGTTCTCCACCCACTGTCACCATGTAGCATAGCCCTGACCCCTCCCCCAGGTCAATATCAGGATACAATTGCCATCATACCCATCTCAAGGAAGCCACCTTCTATTCCCACCCCCCATGAGCACACAAATGAATTTCTATCAGAATGGGTCTTCCCTTTTCCTGTAACAATTGAACCCATAGGCGAACTTTCCTCTGTGCATTGTAGCCATTTCCCCCACCCCCACTTACCTCCATGGGACTATTCTCTATACCACTTGTCCTCCTTCCCATTATCCTGCATGCCATGAAACCCTCTACTGCCCCAGGTGAAATAACTCTATTTGTGGCTCCACATATGAATATTAAGGTTAAGAACTCTGGGAGAAGGAAGTCAGCAGCCTGGGAAAAAGACCTCACCATTATGTTACCCACCTTTCTCACCCTCCACCCCTACCATAGGCCCCAGGGGATTTTGGAGAGTGTCCGTACTGTCCTTTGATGCTGGTGATCATGTGATTTGGCACGATATCTAGTGAACTGAATGAATGTGGTAGAATAGGGTGTAAGAAAGAAAGAACAAGGAATGGGAATTGGTTGTTGAATTTTGCAAAGTAGATGTTGAATACTTGGAAATGACTTTACGGAGACAGAACACTTTTAGTCTGGATCTTCAGGGCCAGTTCCACGTTCAGAGACAATGAGGGAGAAAGGTCATCAAAGTGGAGAGGGGAATTAATGGAGACAGGAGATAGGAATTAATTCTCTGTTGAGTAAGTAAGGAGTGAATTCAACATCCAGACCATTTTTACCTACGCAGCTTACTGAAGAAGTTGTAACACCTAAGTCCTGGTGATGGACTCCTTAATGCAGAAAAATCTACATTTGGGGGGATTGCAATGACCACCACTCAGCTTATATGTGACTATCTGCCTGGCAAATTTGAGTTTCTGCTATGCTTCACACAACTAAAAAAAGTGCTGGGGAGTGGAGGGAAGGAGGGAAGATAAGTGCTAAAAAAATCCTCCATGTCACATATCCCATCTGCTGTCAAATCTTGTCTTTAAAACCATCAGAGTTTCTCATATATGTCCACTTCAACCTTCTGATACATCAACCAAACTAATATAGGTTCTTATTTCCTCTAGCCTGGGATACTATGATAGGCTCCTCTTCGATCTCCTGCCTCTGGTGTCTCCCTATTCCATTCCACTAGTTACTCAACTGCCAATGTAATTTTCCTAAAGTTGCAGGTCTGACAATGTCACCCTTTATTTTGTATGAACATGGTTGCTTGCATATTGTCTTCTTCATTACGATGTGAGCTCATTGAGGTAAGAAATTATTTTTACTTTCTTTCTTTGTATCCCCAGTACTTAGTTCTTGATGCATAGTAAGAGTTTAATAGATGCTTCTTAACTGATTGATTGGATGTGAGAGTGTTTATGAGGAGACAGACAGACAGACAGACAGACAGAGATATAGAGTTGTGTTGCTGCCACAACTTCAGTCTTCTGGTTTTGGCTAAAGTTCTTTGCTATAGTTTCATTCCTTCCTCCTGAGAGGAGTGTATTCTGCCATGCTCTCTTAGTTCAAAGCCAGGGGCTTTTTTATAGCTCCTTTAGAAAAGCAGTTGCCCCAGGCAAAGACCAACACAAGTCATTCCTAGGAGGAAAAAAAAAACCTTCAACTTTTTCCTTTACAGAATGACCTGTGTTGTTTCAATAAGAAACTTGGCTATTAGACCTTATATCCCCAGCAGGAGATTTTTTTACCCCAGGTGCCAGGCTCTTTAGTTCAAAGAACAGAGGCACTCCTAGCTAAGTAACTAGTACCCGAAGGCCCAAGTCTGTTTTGTTTTGCTTTTTTTTAACCTGAATTTCCTAGTTATTGGATTTGAGTCTCCATGGACCATATCATTCAAGTTAATCTTGGGAATTCTGCATATATCTTCTAATTTTAATCATAAAGATTTAGATTATACCTGATCATCATCCATGTAAAGTCCATTTGCCTCAAAACTGACAGTATATTATAAGATCCTAGAGTTCCCCAGTTTCTCAGCTCTGAAACCCTGCTGCTCACATGTAGAGTGGGTAGGGTAAAGAAACAGAGAGAAAGGTAACCTCAGGAAGAAAGGTCATTGTCTTCCCTACTTTTCTAGATACATTCTTAGTCTTTCATATATAAAGAGAGTTTAAGTTCTAACTTATGTCCTCCCTCTCAGTGAAAAATTTGTGGTCCCTACAAATCACATCTGGCATCTCACAATGTGTAGATAAAGACACACAAAAAAATTTACAAAAATTAGTGTTTTACATAATTAACCTAAGTAGCACATTTAATACAGTTGGGTCTGATACAAGGAATGTGAGGCACCTAATGCATGACATTCATATTAAAATCATGTGTTATTATATGTAACCCACACAGTGCATTGGGGCACATAAGCATAACACAGAAGGCAATATTTCATATCAAATATTTTGCCATGCAGTCATGACACAAGATTCAAAACCTATTTCAGATACTAGCCATATGATCCTAGGTAAGTAGCCTAACCTCTATGAGTTTCAGTTTCCTGATCTGTAAATGAGGATGATAATTACACCTACCTCAGCATTACTGTGAGATTCAAATGTGATAAGTTGTGCAAAAAGCACCTTGAAGTGCTATATTATTATAGTAATACTAAAAGTTGGACTTAAGAGAAATAAAGATGACAAATATAAAATGAATTACCATACTAAGTAAAATGATAAAAAAAAATAAGGGAGAAAGTGGTATTGAAGTTCAGAGCCTGAAGAAAACTGATTTTGCAGGTGGTCAAGAAAAGGTTCATGCTATTATATAAGATTTCATGCTGTGTCAGGAAGGGAGGGGAGGAAGGGGGAAAAAATCTAAGCTATATGGAAGTGATTGTAGAAAACAGAAAACAAATAAAATAATTTAAGAAAATAAAAAAAAATAAAAAGCAAAGGGTTCATGAAAGAGGGAATAGGGTACAGCAAGAATAGGGTACAGAAAGAACACTGAACTAAGAATTTCTAGGCCTAAATTCTAGTCGTAATTCTGCTATAACTTATGTGTAACCATGAACAAATAACATTATCTATGTGAACCTCACTTTACCTATCTGTAAAATGGGGGAAAATGTTTGCATCAATTGTGTTGCAGAATTCTTATAAGGACCAAATAAGATAATGCATGAAATGCACTTCAGTAAGCCATAAAGTACTTTATAAATGTGAGCTACTATAATTAGTAGTATAGTGGTAATGGCAAAAATAATAACAGCTCATATTAACATAGTGTTTTATTATTGAGAACTCATTCATTTACTGTTATCCTTCATTATCTAAGAGGACCAAGATGACATCACTATGTTAGGTCAATGTACAGTGTGTCTGAGTGTAACTGAATAAAGCAATACAAATGCTGAAGGCTCTACTACAGGTCAGGCAAAAATAGTCTGTATAAATAATTGGGAAGGAGATGGCTCTAAATCTGGACATCTCATGTTTCTTTTCTTCTTGATTTAGAATTAACTTTTCCCACAATGTCCCTTTGAATTAGAAGAACAAGTGTTGTCCCCACTTTATGGATGAGAAAACTGAGAACCAGAGAAATGAAGTGACCACGTAGTAATTAACAGCTGAAATACAACTGAAATCAAATGTAGTGCTCTTTCTACACTTTTCAAATGGCTAGTGTTATGACTTCAAAACTAAAGTCCTGCGATGACTCATTCTGGCTTAGAGGTGGTGCTTGGTTCTTGAAGGCTTTGCCAATGGAATGACACATCCTACCGAGTTAGAAAGGCTTGGGGTATGAGTTTTGCAGAAAAACATGTCTCTTATTTCAACCCCTTGGATCCTGATCCTCTATGGACAGTCTAGAGTGAACTCAGCCCGACTTTTCGGTTTTATACTTTTTTTCCCAACTCAGACTCTGTCTCCTTGTCTTTATGTGAGAATTATCCTTCATCTCTTTTCTGGCACATGTCAGTCTTGCCTCATTTAGCACAAAGCATGAGGAAGCTTTGGTAGATGCTTTAAAATGGGGAACTTTTTTGATGTATTGATGAGTTAAGTAGATTTTTCCCTCTTTTTTCTTTTTCCTTTATAGTCTTTTAAAATAGTACTTGTTATACTGGATGGCTCTCTTGGAAAGGGATGGATACTAGAAGTGGATGGTGATGGAAAAAAAAATCAACAAAAGATTATTTTTCTAAAAAAAATTCTTGCTTTTTCCTGCTCCTTAGTGAAGCCTGCCTTTAGGGTAGAGAGACTTGGGTGAAGGACTGACTTTAGTGCCAAAGCAGTAAGAAGAGGTTGGAGAGCTGAGCAAGCAGGAGGAAGGCACTTGGCCAACAGGGAAGACAACAGTAAGATGAGAGACAAACTATGAGTGAGCCTATCAGAAGATCTGGACTGACCCAGTGCCATGGGTCAGCAGGAGCCAGAGAGACAATACCAGGATCCACAGCTCCAAGGTGGTGAGAGCTGGCTCAATAGACTAGACCTGTTGGAAGACTTCTTCTACTGCTTAATAAGGCCTTTCTTTCCCTGTCCCATTAGCTGGTCATGCTAGCTTTTGTTTCATATCTGTGGCCTTCAGTTTCAGCTTCATTTTTTTAGTATTAAGGACTTTGACTGTCAGAAATGTTAAGCCTTGTGTGCATGCTATGTTATGGTTATAAAGAAAAGATAAGGAAGAGAAAATTCCTCATTCTAGGGATATAAAATGTTTGTTAAGCAGCAACTGATCAGGAAGGCTTGGAATTATGAGGATAAAGCGAGAGAATGTTACTAGACTGCAGAAGTCTGGCATATAAATTTGGGATTCAGTTACTCCTCAAAATTATGCACTAATGAGGGTGGCAGGCTTCAAGGAAGAAAGTATGGGCGAGCATGCTTTCATTTTTAAATCATCAACCACCATTCTTGGTGGGCTGGGTTTGAAAAGAAGATCATTCTCCCTGTGAGAGAACAGAGCTGAAATAAAGTCATATCTACAAGAGAAAAGTTTCCCCCATCCCCCAAGGTACTGGCATCTTAGCTTGCCTTGTTTGCTAGGTCTAACCACTGCCCACATCAGTATCTGACAAAAAAATGGCTAATGTAAGCACAGAACCACTAGCAACAATTTTCAAGACTGAAAAATGAAGTGCTTGATAACTAGAAGGGTAGATGTCATTCCTAGCTTTTGATCGTGGTTGCTAAGAATGAAAAAAATGATTGCTTTAAAGTGTACATGATATAGAAATAGATCTCAAAGTGAATTGAGATGCCTCAGAACAAAAAGTTGTTCATCATTGTAGCAGAAGTTGGATGGCCACTTGTCTGATGTGGGTTCCTTTCCAGATGCAAATTGTACAATGTTGTTTCTAAGGTTTCTTCCAACTCTGAATCTTGAAAAGGAGAAAAATCCTATCAGACTAATCTAATTTCCTTGATGAGTAAATTTCATAGACATATTGAAATGATAGATTTAACACACACACACACACACACACACACACACACACACACACACACATATATATATAGAGAGAGAGACTTTAATCCTACTTTACTTCAATTCATACTTACCAATGACTAATTGTTCCTTAGATCAGATTGCCTTAAAGATACTATAAAATTGGAGGCTCTTCTTGACAAGTACTTAACAACTGTTCAATCTCAAGATGATAGAGTTCATGAAGTAAAACTGTAGTAATTAACTGGAGGTGTAATGCTATCAAATATTTGTTATTAATTTGGACTAATAGTTTAGTGCTTTGATTACTCTGAAATGAGAAGAGAAAGAAGATTGCCAGGACACTGTGCAAATTCTTTTGTAGATTTATGGGAAAACTTGGACAAAAATTGCACAGGATTGGAAGGCATGGGGAGGTAGTCATCCGCATAAAGTCATTTCTATTCAATAAGTTTTTATTAAGTATCTGCTCTATGCAGACCCTGTGCTAGGCACTGGACACTGGGAATTGTCTCACAAAAAATTCATTAGGTAGTGCTGAACGGTCATCACACTTGGGCAATCATTCCTTCTCAGTCTCCTTTGCTGCATCATTTTCCTAATCCTACTCCAAATTTGACAAATGCTTAGGCTTTGTTCTGGACCCTTTTCTTTTTCTCATCATTTCTATGTGGATGACTCCCAAATTCTATATATCCAAGTTGCATCTCTCTCCTAATCTCCAGCTCTGCACTGTCACCTCTCGGCTAGATATTTCCACATGAATGTTCCATTGGCATATCAGAGCCAACATGTCCAACATGGATGTCATGATACAGCCCCATTCCCAAACCTATCCCTCCATCAGACTTCTCTATTTCTGCTGAAATTGCCAGCATCTTTCCAGCTACCCAGTCAGTCCTTTTTCTGAGTCTCTCTTGGAGCCAACTTTGATTCTTCCTTATCCTTTATCATAACTATCTTCATGTCTAATTAGGTGCCAAATCTTTTATAAAACATAAATATTAGTTCATCCTGAATAATTATGAACTTGACAGTTATCAAAAAAAAGAACAAACAGAAAAGAGGGCTACATATTAAACTATGCACCTACCATCTATATATTTTGCTTTTTTAAGTATATATCAACTTTGATATGGCAATACCAATCAGCCCTCCTTGTCTGTTGCCTCTTCTGAACATCATTCTTTTGTCTTCTGTGCATTTTACATTTTTATTTATTTTTTCTTTTTTTTTAGCATCATGATTACTGACCTTACTCCCTCATGTGACATTTCCCCCGCTTAAATGCCCTACTTTGTAACAAATATGATCCAGCAAAACAAAATGGCAGCTTACTGACTGCAATTGCATGTTAGATATGTATGTTTCTTTCCCCTCCCACATTCTGTACCCCAGTTCCAGCCTTGATTACGTCTTACCTGGGGCATTATAATATCCTCGTTATTGACCTCGCTGCTTCCACTTTCTCCCCTACTCTACCCTTTCTTCAACACAGCTGCTGATGTTCCTAAAGCACCAATTTGATCATTTCACTCCCCTACTCAAAAATCTTCAGATAACATTCCCATTATGTTCACCATTTGAGCCAGCATTGGGGCCTCTGATTTAAATTATGATGTGCAGAACTTTAGAGTAGTTCCAGAGGATAACAATGAAAATGATGAGAAAAAGTGGGAAAATGGACCCCAAGGAAAAAGGCTAAAGGAATTTAGGTTTCTGAACCCAGAGAAGGGAAGGCTAAAGAGAGGCCGTCTTCAGGTACAGTAATAAATAATGTACACATGATGGTGAACAGCTGTTATCCATTTATACAGCAGACAAGTCTCAAGGGAATGAGCTTAAATTGCAGCAGATTAGGCAGTAGGATAAATTTCCGGGCAACAGATTTTCCAAAGCACCAAAAAGTTTGTGAAAGAATCACCTCCTTGGGAAATTCTGATAAAGAGTCCAAAGGACCAGGTTGATTTCAGGGAGGTCTCACTTGCAGACAGGGGGATAGATTTGATGACCTCTCAGAGGATCTTTTAGTCTGAGGATTCTTAATGTAACTGTGGTCAAATGCCAACTTTAAATTTGCCACTATTCCATAATGTGATATTCCATTATCAACACCCAAAAAAGAACCAAGGGAAGACTTACACACACATATATACATGTATGTAAAATGTATGTATAAACAATGTGGTACAGTGGATAGAGATCTGACTTTGAAACTAGCAAGAATTGAATTCAGGTCCTGCCTTTTATACAAACCTGCTATATGACCCTGGACAAATCACTTAAACTGTCAGTTTTCTAGAAAACTTTCTAAGGCTGTAAGTTGCAGGGAAGATATGTATTATATACCATCCTATATTGGTGGATCAAGTTTCTTCATCAGGAAATTAACTATATCAATGAAACCACAGATTCAGTCCTTTATTCCTATGTATTTATATATGTCTGTAGCTAGGTGGGGTGGTGAGTAGAATACTGGACCTGGAGTCAGGAAGGGTCATCTTCCTAAAGTTCAAATCTGGTCTCAGACACTCATCAGCTTTGAGACCCTGGGCAAGTCACTCAACCCTGTTTGCCTCAGTTTCCTCATCTCTAAAATGAGCTGAAGAAGGAAATAACAAAACCACTCCCAGGATCTTTTGCCAAGCAAACCCCAGATGGGGTCATGAGTTGGACATGACTGAAAAGACTGAACAACACTATATATACATGTGTGTAGTGTGTCTATGAGGCTGTTTATGCATGTATGTGCATATGTGGATATGTATTATATGGATATGTGTATGTACTTAGATATACAATGTCTGGCACATAATAAGCATTTAATAAATGCTTGTTGATTGAATGAAGATTTGTATGTGCGTGTGTGTGTGTGTGTGTGTGTGTGTGTGTGTGTGTGTGTGTATACCAAGCCTTTGGACTAGGTGAATTTGGGCTTTTAGTTTAAAATTTGGGATCTTAAGGGTAGAGAGCTCCAAAGAACTGCCTTTAATACAGTACAGTAAAAACAAAAAGTATGCCATATGAACCCCACTTGGGAAATTTAAATAAAGAGCTTTAGATATGTAACGTGATTTGGCAAGAGCCCGATTTGAATGTGGTTGTGAGGTCCCCACGAGCCACATATGCTTTTACTAAGCTGTGCAATTCCTCCCTTTCATAGCCTGAGCTCTTAAACCATTACTTTATATTTTCTAAGATTACCATTCTAAGCCAAACCAAAGTTGTTAACTCTGGATAAAACCATCATATTATGAAATTAGAGCTCATCCTGAGGAAGAGAGGGGGAAAGGATGTTTAAATCTGGCCCCCATCTCCTCCCTTCTCTCTTTTCCCCCCAAAACACTGAAAGAAACGAAGAAATGAGAGAGTGAGAGTGAGAGAGAGAGAGGTCTGCTTATGATTAGGGATTGAACTTTGAACTGTTCCTATTGTTCCTGCCAAGGATTTTTGAATGCTAATGTAAAAATATACACACACACATATATTTATATGTGTATATATATATATGTGTGTATTTTTTACATCAGTATTCATATGTATATATGTTTTATGTATGTGTATATTTTACATTAGCATTCATATGTATATTTGTTTTCTGTGTGTATAGTTTTACACTAGCATTCATATATATATATATATATATATATATATGTAAGTATATTCTGTGTGTGTGTGTATGTGTAGCCAGAGTTACTAAGGTATTTTAAAGAGTGTAGTATATTATACCAATTTTTTTCTCCTTCTTCATTGTTAGGATAATATGCCTTCCTAACAAAAATGCTTTCAAGATGTAACCATATTTTGAAATGAATATCATAATACATCCTCTGCAAGCCTGGAATTTGGAAACAAAGAACTTGCCTTAATCTGTCTTTTTTTCCTACCTGATGAGAAAGGTGACAGTGCTGTTAAGGGGAGGTTTAGACATGTCTTCGGTCTCCATTCATTTTTCTTCCTGTTTCTTCATCATGTGGAACCTGACAACCTGGCCTTCTAAACTACATCAATTAAACAAGGTTAATAATATCAAGTCTCACACCAAGTCCCGAACAAGCCAAGACAGGAAAGGCTTCTCAACAAGACAGACAGACTTCCAGTGTTACTGAAGAATGAATAGGGCCCTAGAGGATCCCTGTCTTCTCTAGAGAAAAATAACCAAAGGCATTGGGTACTTAAGTCTTATTTCATTTTCTTCTCAAGAGGGGGAGGGGAACCCACACTTGCAGAATGCTTCATTTTTCAATCACCACATTGTTTCTGAGACATTTTTTGTTTGATATCATCATTTCAACTAAAAGAAGACTGAGATGGGGAGATGGGGAGACCTTCTCATGGACAATGTTGTTGCGGCTTCACATTTAAGAGATAATTAGCTGGTCTTTCTCTGATAAGATCAGCATCGGCAAGACAGATTTATGATTTCTGCAAGAGCACACTGGCATTGGCAATCAGAGAGGAGGTTGAGGACAGCCCTGCATGTTAGTATTTCCCTGATCACTGGAGACATCAAACTGGTAATAGGATTTGAAAACACAAAACTCTCTTCATAGTTCTGCATCTGCCAACAACTTTGGAAATCTGAATTTATAGTTTCAAGTAATGACAAAATTTATAGTTAAAGGGGTCATCTATCTAGTCAAGCCCATACCTAACAATAAAAATAGCAAACATTTATGATGCTTTAAGATTTTAAAAGTATTAAATCAATTATTCATTCTTCTGTAAGCTAAGGGCCATTATTATCCCTATTTTGAAATGAAGAAACTGAGACAGAAGTTAAATGATTTGCCCAGAGTCTCACAGTTAGTACATATATAAGAGGCAGAATTTGAATTCAGGTCTTCCCAACTCTGGTTCTAGCACTCTATCCAATCTGTTGCCCAGTTGCCTGAAAAAGAAAGCCTTCAAACACATGTCAACAAGTTGTCCTTCAGCTTTTGCTTGAGTACTTCCAATGAGCGAGATGCTGAGGCAGCCATTTTCTTTTTTCTTTTCTTTTTTTCGAATATCTCTATTCTCTGAGCTGTTATTAATTAATCTCAGTTTGGAAAAACATGAAATTTCAGAAAAATTCATGGAAGTTTCACATATGTGATAAGAGCCAAAACTAACATGAGTATTGACCCATGTAATACAGGATTATGGAAGAGGCCATATGGTGTGATAGAAAGAGCACTGGACTAGGGGAAGGCTTGGAATCTGCTCCTGGCTCTATCATTGACTAGTTGTGTGGGCGCCTTATCTAGCCTCTCTGAGTCTTAGCTTCCACATTTTTAAAATGGAGGGTGGAGAAGTTGTTGATATGCTCCAAAGCATAGTATTAGCTCTAAAATTATGTGATCTACAACCTATTCATTGGGTTAAGATATAAATCCTCACTGAAGAAAATCAATGCTTTTGCCCTTCAAAGGTAGCAAATTGAATTATTTTTTTGACTTGGCTGTAAGTTTCCTAGATGAGAAAAGTCCTTCAAAATGGTGAAGGCTTCTGTGCTTAGTAGTAAAAATCAAACATTCATATTCACACCTCCCAAATTGCTATGATTTCCAGCAGAACAAGAGGCTTACCACCCATGAGAAATTCCTAAAGAAAAACTGTTGTTAGGTTTTGGAATTTTCCTTTTATGTCATGGCAGAATTTAAAAGTTACCTGTGTCTAAACAAAGGTTCTCTGCACAGCAGGCTTTCTCTTGTTTACTCTTGCAAAAAATGGTGCTTGAAGTATGATGGCTCCCAGTATTATGTCACATAGTCAAGTCACTGTATTACTAAGCAGTTAAATAGGCAAGTGCTGTTTAATTTGCTAACTTTGGGAAAACAGATGAAAACCTATTACAGTTAGGTAGTAAGCAATTATTTCTAAGTGAGTCTCTAATGAAGAAAGCTAGAATAGCACCGAAGGATTTAGAATCAAAGGACCTATGTTTGATCCCTGCCTCTTATTACTTATGTGGCATTGTCCCTTCCACTCTCTGAAATCCAGTTTCCTTACTGCCAATGGAAGAGTTTTGGAATGAATGATTTCTACAATCCCTGAGGTCTTTATTAAGATAGGATCCTAGGTCTTGTCAACTTTTTTCCTTTGAAAACTGACATAAAAAATTATATCCTTTTCTTCCTTTCTCTCAAACTCTCACCTGTTAACTATCTCAGAGGACACCTACGTCCTTATTCATTGAAGTATTTAATTATAGTTGACATTTATGTATTACTTTAGGGTGTGTGAAGCATTTTATATATTTTTTCTCATCTGATTCTCACAACAACTCAGTGAGGTAAGCACTAGAGGTATTATTGCCCCCTTTTATAGATAAGGAATCTGCAGCTTGGAGAAGTTCATTGATTTGACCAGGTCACATTCCTAATAACTCATTAGGTTTGAAACCAGGCCTTCCTAATTCTAAGTCTAGGGTTCTTCCCACTAGCCAAACTTGATCTGTTTGTTTGTTTGCTGTTGTACTATTAGGAAGAAGGAATAAAAATAGTGAGGGCTTGATAAGTGTATATCATGTACATACATCGTTGTTTGCATAGTTTCTCTGCCATTAGGATATGAGCCTTTCTTTGTATCCTTTCTATTTTGTGAGTTGGTGCCTGGTACTTACAAAGTATATAATAAATATTTATTGATGGACTGACTGTTTGATTAGAAATTTTATCTTGTACCAAGGTTTCATAAGATCTGATTTTTGAAGGTCATCTAACCAGTTCTGATCTTCTACAATTGATATTGCCCAGGATGAGTTCTTTGAAATCTTAGTATAGAAATGAGTCTGGGGGGTGGAGAGAGGGGAGATAGAGCCAAGGTGACAGAGGAACATTAGGGACTTATTGATGCTCTCCCCCCAAACCCAGCCAAATACCTGTAAAAAGTGACTAAAAAAATTCTGGAGCTGCAGAACCAACAAAACAATGAAGTGAAGCAAATGTCCAGCCCAAGACAGCCTGGAAGGTCACAAGAAAGTGTCTACTGTGCAGTGCTGGGAGCAGAGTGCAGTCCAGCGTGGGCCACACCAGCCCAGACAAGAGCTGAACAGGTACCCCCCCCAACCGAATATCAGGCACCAGTGGTAGTTCCAAACTTCACAACCCCAATATGCCAAGGACAAATTGGAAGGTCAATGGAAAAACCTGCAGGACCTGTGTGAGAGAGTAGAATGGCTGGGTGGCCCCAGCACCAGGATTGTAGAGAGGGTGGAGGAACCCTCAGAAGAGTAGCCTGCTGCAGGATTAGTGTCAGCACCAGCTACAGGACTGCTTCTGGAGTTCTAGGCCCCCAGATTGTGGGGGCAGGGATTGAGAAGCTGACAGTACCCCTCTAATGAAAGCAGAAAACTACCTTGACAAAGAGCTCAAAAGTCAAGTAAATAGCTGGAGAAATGAGCAAAAGCTGGAAAAAGAATCAGACTATAGAATCTTACTTTGGTGATAAGGAAGACCAAATTATACAAACAGAACACAACAAAGTCAAAGCTCCTACATTCAAAACCTCTGAGAAAAATATGAATTGATCTCAGGCCATGGAAGAGCTCAAAAAGGATTTTGAAAATCAAGTAAGAGAAGTAGAGCAAAAATTGGGAAGAGAAATGAGAGTGATGCAAGAAAATCATTAAAAGCAACTCAACTGCATACTAAAGAAGACCCCAAAATGCTGAAAAAATAGCACTTTAAAAATAGACTAACACAAATGGCAAAGGAGAGTCAAAAAGCCAATGAAGAGAAGAATGCCCTAAAAAGAATTGGCCGGAAGGAAAAGGAGGTCCAAAAGCTCACTGAAGAAAATAATTCCTTAAAGATTAGAATGGAGCAGATGGAAGATAATGACTTTATGAAAAATCAAGAAATTATAAAACAAAGCCAAAGGAATGAAAAAAAGTAATAGACAATGTGAAATAGTTCACTGGAAAAACAACTGAACTGGAAAATAGACACAGGAGAGACACTTTAAAAGTTATTGGACTACCTGCAAGCTATGATCAAAAAGCGAGACTAGATAGCATCTTCCATGAAATTATCAAGGAAAATTGCCCTGATATTCTAGAACCAGAAGATAAAATAAATATTGAAAGAATCCAGTGATTGCCTCATGAAAGAGATCCCAAAAGGAAAATGCCTAAGAATATTGGAGCCAAATTCCAAAGTTCCCAGGTCAAGGAGAAAATATTTCAAGTAGCTAGAAAGAAACAATTTGAGCACTGGGGAAATACAATCAGGTTAGCACAAGATCTAGCAGCTTCTACATTAAGGGATCAAAGGGCTTGGAATATGATATTCCAGAAGTCAAAGGAATTAGGATTAAAATCAAGAATTACCTACCCAGCAAAACTGAGTACAATACTTCAGGGAAAAAATAGTCATTCAATGAAATAGAGGACTTTCAAGCTTTCTTGATAAAAAAGACTAGAGCTGAATAGAAAATTTGACTTTCAAATACAAGAGTCGAGAGAAGTATGGAAAGGTAAACAGGAAAGAGAAATCATAAGGGACTTAGTAAAGTTGAACTACTTACATTCCCACATGGAAGGATCACATTTATAACTGTTGAAACTTTTCTTAGTATTTGTGTAGTTGGAGGGATTATACACACATGCACGCGCACACACACACAGACACACATATAGACAGAGGGCACAGTGTGAGTTCAATAGGAAGGATTGATATTTAAAAAAAATAAAATTAAGGGGTGAGAGAGGAATATATTGGGAGGAGAAAGGGAGAAATGGAATGGGGCAAACTATCTTTCATAAAAGAGGCAAGAAGAAGTTTTTTCAATGGAGGGGGAAAAGGGGGGTGAAAGGGAAAAAGCGAAGCTTGTTCTCATCACATTTGGCTTAAGGAGGGAACAACATACACATTCAATTTGGTATGAAAATCTATCTTACACTACAGGAAAGTAGGGGAGAAGGGTATAAGTGGGATGGGGGTAGATGATAGAAGGGAAGACAAATGTGAGGATGGAGTAATTATAAGTAAACACTTTTAGGGAGGGACAAGGTCAAAAGAGAGAATAGAATTAATGGGAGGCAGGATAGGATGGAGGGAAATATAGTTAGTCTTATACAACATGACTATTATGGAAGTCTTTTGCAAAGCCACACATATATAGCCTTTATTGAATTGCTTGCCTTCTCAGTGGGGATGGGTGAGGAGGGAGGAAGGGAGAGAAGTTGGAACTAAAAGTTTTAGGAACAAATGTTGAAAATTGTTTTTGCATGCAACTGGGAAATAAGAAATACAGGTAATGGGATATAGAAATCTATCTTGACCTACAAGATGGGGATAACAGAAAGGAGGGAAGATTAGGGGAAAGGGTAATGAGAATGCATAATGTTTTGTGGTGAGGTGAAGGGAGAGATGGGAAGAAAATTTGGAACTCAAAATTTTGTAGAAATGAATGTTGAAAACTAAAAATAAATAAATAAATATAAAAAAGAAATTATCAAGGAAAACTGTCATGTAGCACTAGAGGGTAAAACAGATATTGAAAGAATCCACCAATCACCTCCTGAAAGAGATCTCCAAATGAAAACTCCTAGGAATATTGTAGCCAAATTCCAAAGTTCCCAGGTCAAGGAGAAAATACTGCAAGCAGCCAGAAAGAAACAATTTGAGTATTGTGAAAATACAATCAGGATAACACAAGATCTAGCAACCTCTATGCTAAGGGACTGAAGGACTTGGAATATGATATTCCAGAGGTCAAAGGAGCTAGGATTAAAACCAAGAATCACCTACCCAGCAAAATTGAGTATAATACTTGAGGGGAAAATAATTTCCATTCAATGAAATAGAGGACTTTCAAGCATTCTTGATGAAAAGATCAGAGCTGAATAGAAAATTTGACTTTTAAACATAGGGATCAAGAGAAACATGAAAAGGTAAACAGGAAAGAGAAATCACAAGAGACTTACTAAAGTTGAACTGTTTATATTCCTACATGGAAATAGCATATTTGTAACTCTTAAGATTTTTCTCAGTATTAGGGTAGTTGGAGGGATTATATATATATATATAGACAAAAGGCACAGGGTGAGTTGAATAGGTAGGGATGATATCTAAAAAAAATAAATTTAAGGGATGATAGAGGAATATGTTGGGAGGAGAAAGGGAGAAATAGAATGGAGCAAATTATCTCTCATAAAAGAGGCAAGAAAAAGCTTTTTCAATGGAGGAGAAGAATGACGAGGTAAGAGGGAAAGTGTCAACCTTACTCTCATCAATTTTGACTTGAAGGAATAACATGCACATTCAATTTGGTATGGAAATCTTACACTACAGGAAAGTAGGGGGGAAGGGGATAAGCAAGGGTTGGAGGGATGATAAAAGGGATGGCAAATGGGAGGAGAGGGTAATTAGAAGTAAACACTTTTGAGGAGGGATAGGGTCAAAAGAGAGAATAGAATAAATGGGGGGGCAGGGCAGGATGGAAGGAAATATAGTTTGTCTTTCACAATGTGACTGTCATAGAAGTGTTTTGCATAACTATACTTGTATAGCCTATATTGAATTTCTTGCCTTCTCAGTGAGAATGGGTAAGGAAGGAGGAAGGGAGAGAAGTTGGAACTCAAAGTTTTAGAAACCAATATTGAAAACTGTTTTTACAAGGAATTGGGAAATTAGACTTACAGCCAATGGAGTATAGACATCTGTCTTGACCTATAAGAAAATAGAGGGAATGGGGATAAGAAAATGGAGGAATGTGATAGAAGGGAGGGCAGATTGGGGAAAGTGTTAATCAGAATAAATGCAGTCTTGGGAAGGGTGAAGGGGAGAGATGGCAAGAAAATCTGGAACTCAAATCTTGTAGAAGTGTCTGCTGAAAACTAAAAATAAGTAAATTTACAAAGAAAAGAAAATGGTAAAATAAAAAAAAAGAAATGAGGTTCTTCAAGGTTTATCAAACTCTTCCTTCCCTGATTAATTAATTTGCACTTATTGTGAAGCCAGATGTAGAATACTACTCATTTTATATAAAGTATTTTGATGGCTGAGTGAAGTGAGAACTAAACCACTTCGCATCCAGGGGTAAAACCTTTACTGAGAAACCAGTGGGAACTTCATGAAGGAGCTAGCAGGGGAGAAGTAATAGAATGCCTCTTCAGATATTTTGTCCCAAGCTTTCCTAGGTCACATTCTGAATTTCACATTCCAAGAGGATACTTGATCTCCAGCTTCCCCAAAAGAATAATCATTTATCCCCATAAAAGTGGAGCAGACAAAGAAATTCACTCACCCTCCAAACATACCCCAGTGAAATAAAAGAAATTAAATAGACTGTGACCCAAGAACATCTAACTTGCTTTTTTCACCCAATGGAACATGTTGTCTCAAAAGACCTCAGGGTGCCGTACTAAAGACTTTCAATAATAAACATTCTTCTGACTTCATTCCATCAGAAAACATCCAGAGAGAGGGCAAGGAGCTGAGGCAAGACAATTGCGAAATAGACAGTGAAATGCACTAGACTTAAGATTTCAATGGGATGGGGAATTCCCAGATGAGGAAACTCTATCAATCCAGATTTGAAAGGAAGGAAAAGGGAAGGGAAAGGAAGAAGGAAAAGAAAAGAAGGGAAAGAAGGAGACAGGAGAAAAAGACAGGACGAGGCAGGAAAGATTGTCCTTGAAGATACACAGAACTTTGTGATAAGCAGGGATGGGGGTGGGAGAAGTAGAAGGAGAGTCCTGGCAAGTGCAGTCACAGTTTGGGGTTTACTAATTGACTTTTTCCTGGCTTCTTCAGAACAAGGGTCGCAGTAAATTTAAAAAAAGAAAGAAAACCATGCTATCTTCAGATTAATCCTATTAGCCAATTCTATCAGTTCAAGGTGATACTCTACTTCCAGTAGATTCTGAAACATAAAACCTTTCTCTAACTCTTGATTTAAACTGAATGATCTCTAATCAGTCTCAGAAAATAGAGCCTTATCCCAGAATGTTAGAGCTGGATGGGACTATAGAGATCATATGTTACTGTCCCATCCTTTGACTGAATGGGAAAACTGAGGTCTTAAGCCTCCTCTGTACCTCCAAGTGAAGACTCCTTTCCTCTCAACAGCGCTTCCCTCAAACCTAAAACAATGCTCTACCAATAGAAAACAAATACTTGGGTTGTCCATTCCCTGCCTATTCCCCATTAATGTACTCAATACTCTGCAGAACTACAAGTAGGGAGAGAGTGGTGTCTTCCTAAGGCCAAACTGAAACACTAAAGCAACCAGGCTTTGTCACTGACAGCATATGCAAGATAGAAGAAGCAATGCAGACCAGGTGTATGGAAAACAATGACCTTGGATTTTTTTGCTTAAGTTTTATTGTAGCTCCAATTTATTTGCATGTTAAATCAAAGCATATCTTGGGATAGCTTTAAAGCGGGTCCAGAATAGCCTTCAAAACATAAAAGTCACAAATAAAAGATATAATTTCATCTCATTTTGGGAGCATTCCAATTGGCTTTTATTGATGTTATTGTTAGCTGGTTGTAGTGGCTAGGATTAAAGGGCTATTGGCCAAATATTATCAGAGAGAGGCTCTATTTATTGTCCACTAGCATCTAGCTCAGTGGAACTGAGGTGGTGAATAGGTAGCCCTGAAGAGGAGATCCTAGGAACTAAGCAAGGAGCAACACCCAGCAGAGACCAGCCCAGTAGGAATATGGGACTAGAGGACCATCACAGTAAAGAGTCCAGTGTAGACACAATATCCAGTGAGGAACAAGCCTAGTGAGAATGGCACAAGGACATCATTAGAAGATGTCTACAGCTTCTAAAATGTGAAAGACCCCTCTCCATACATATGGCCAGCCATACATGTGCCCTAAATATGTGCCACTCTTATCTCTATATGTACCTATTTTCTCTATTGAGGATAGGTATTTGTAAAAGGGTGTACTTTAAATTTCTAACAAGAATATTCCCTTGCAAGTTATCTTACCATGTTGTTGATTAAATATCATTTTTTTTCCAGTGCTAATTACATCTTCTGGTTGAGTCGAGAAGAAGAAAGCACACTGGTGGGGGCTCTTGAGATAGGATTTTGAGGATATAAGTATTTAGATCCATAAGGTGGGGTAGAAATTCTGGGGGCCTCCAAATGCTACCTACATTTTCTTTACATGGTCTTTCCTCTGTGATTTACTCAATGTTTTTGGTACATTACAGATAATTTATAACACATATTTAAAACAACAATAGTAAAAATGATAGCTCTTTTTTAAATAGTGCTCCAGGGTTTACAAAGCATATTATTCATGACAACACTGTAAAATAAGTGTCTTTCATCTCCATCAGTAGGTACAGTTTCCATTCTAGAAGTGGTCTCTCTTCCAATGAAATCATAAATTAAGAGCAAAAAAAATTTTCACAAGGAAATTTTTTTAAATAATTATTGTTCCTTATTTTACAGTCTTGTAATGAATCTATACTCCATAAACACTGGAGCACTATGTAAATGTGAGTTACCATTTTTGTTGTTCCTTTAAATATGTAAAGCCTTTTAAAAGTGACTTTTCTTTCCACGACTAGATTGATATTTTGTTGTGCAATCCTTAGGGAACTCTTTCACAGGTGACCCATAGAAAAATGGCGCACAAAAATCCAGACCAGTACTATGTCAGTCTGTCTGCCATCTACCCAGCCTGTATACCTACTTGACTTCTACATGATATAATTTCCCTTACATAAGAGGCTAGAGTTATCTTTTCTCCTTAGTCCTTGGTTGAAAATATCACTAACAATCATTTCCAGGATCCAGCATTTAACCAAAGGTAGTAGGTCCATTTTCAGCTCCAAGTCCTCCTGGTATGACATGCCTTTTCAGCCCAGGTCATTCCACAGTTGAATAGCAATGCTCTCACTAGGGAATATAAATACAGACTTAAATTTTCAGACTCTTTAAAGGAGAATCAGAAGTGAAAATGACTGCTTCCTTCCTACTTTCTATGCTTGCAACACTTCAGTGAGTTTAAGAGTCCCCAAGGAGTAAGGAACAATTTTGTTGCTGCAAAGTAGATATGAAAAAGAATAATTCTCCCAACAGCAGCAGCTGAGATGATGGTGACAGCAAGCACAGCATGGACCTCCATCCTACACAGTGTCCTGCGTTCCATGCCATCCTCAGCAATCCAAAAGAATGGCTTTTGGCCTTGGTCAAGAACGTTCCGTCCTGCCATTAGACATCTAAAAGAGCACGGTTTACTCTGCCTCTAGAGGGAGTAGAGAGAAAAATTTATGGTATATTTGGAAGGACACTAAAAGATTCATCTGCCAGGTGGCATAATGGATGGAGTGCTGGGTTTAGGAGGTCAGGAAGAATTGGATTCAAGTCCTGCCTCAGACCAGCTGTATTTTGCTGGGCTCGTCACTTAATCTCTCTCGGCCTCAGTTAACTTATCTGCAAAATGGGGACAATACCCTCACAGGGCTATGTTGAGGATCAAATGGGATATGTAAATACATATGGATATATATAAATACACACATAAATATACACAAGCATATATGTGTGTACGTATGTGTGTGTATAACTTTGTAAACCTTAATGCACTATATTGTTATTCCAAAATATCTCCCCATCTTTTTTCCAAAATGCCTGAAGTCCGCACAATTACTCCTTTAAATTAAGGTTTCCATCAGAATGAAAATCCAACTATTTGTCAAGTGTTCCTGATAAGTCTTACTTCATGATAAGTCTTACTTTTGACTCTTTCTCTTCCCATGAGCACCCACCACTCTGCTTCAGGCCCTCATCACCTCTCAATTGGACTCATATAATAATCTCCTTATTCTTTTCCTTGTCTCAGATCCCTTCCCTCTCCAATTCATCCTCTACCCAACAACCAGTGATGTACTCTGCCCTCTCTCCTCTCAGAGATGGCCCTATTGGATATACTAATTGGCAATAAAGTATTAATTGTCCTCAATAGCTCAATAAGCTAATGTCCTGGGAGATCATTTCATTCATTCAAAAAACATTTATTGAATGTCTTCTGTGTGCTAAGCACAGGCAGCCAGGTGATGCAGTGGATAGAGCACTGACCTGGAGTCCCAATAACCTGTAAGCTCCTTGAGGATAGGGACATTTTATTTCTGTCTCTCTATCCTTAGCACCTGGTATAGTGCACAGCACAGAAATCATATGATAAATGTTTGTTGTATGAATGAAATCTCCTGCTAGGATGAGTTAGCATTAAGCTATTTAATTAATTATTAACTAATACTAATTTAAAAAAATTAATAATTAAACTATTGCCAACCATTAACACTCTACTGCTAATTAAGACAGCTTTATGCCATCTCTGAGAAGAGAGAGGGGAGATCATAAGATAATAACAATAAGGCATATTTACATAAATTTACAAGGTTTAGAAAGGGTTTTCTTCATAATCAATCTATGAGGAGAAAAAATTTTTAAAAACTAAAGTGATCTGCCTAAGATAGACTGGCAGAACTGACTGGCAGTCTCCTAGTATCAAGTTCAAAACTCTTTGCATTCCCCTAAGAGTTTTTCCCTCTCTGTCCCCACCAAGACATGTGAATTCTAGTGAAATCAGGTTAAAAGAGATACTATTGCTTATGCATACAGATGTAAGATCCTGCTGTTTTTCTACTAAAATATCTTTAGTCATTCTCTAAAGTCTAGTATGTAAATTTAGGGCAAACTAACTTTCCTGCCATTTTCATTTGTTACCACCCTAACTTTTCAGTCCTATCTCATTTCTATTACTTCCGCACACCCTATTTTGCAGGTAAATTCTTAGCACTACTCCTTTCATCCTGGGTTTTCTCACCTCTGTGTCTTTGGCCACATTATTCCCTGTATTAAAATGCCATCTCTTCCTTTTTCTTCCTACTAAATACTTGCTCATCTTTGAAAGTTCAACTCAGATGCTTCCGCCTCCACAAAGCTTTCCCAGAACTTCCACATCGAGAATGACCTCTTTCCTGCTTACATGTCTCATTATGCTTTGTTGTGTAACTTTAATGTTATAGTACACAGACACACACACGTGTGTGCTTGTGTGTATATATATATACATATATATATATACAGATACACACACATACCATACTTTAAATCTCTTCACAGCCCCAAGAACAATTCTCCACATATATTAGTTGCTCAATGAATATTTTTTTGAATGAAGGAGAAATGAATCACCAAAAGACCATGTGTGGGAAGAGGGCAAGGGCAGCAGGAAAATTAGGAGCACTTGACCTTAGTGATGGTTCAAGAGAGACCTTCTGATCTTTTAGCACCCCTTCCCTCACTGGCTGCCCAAAGTAAGCACCTAAGTGGGATAATGGATAGAGCATTGGATCAAGAGTCAGAAAAACTGAGTTTAAATCCAACCTCAGCCACTTATTAGCTGTGTGACCCAGGGCAAGTCACTTATCCTCTATTTGTCTAAGTTTCCTCAACTGTAAAATGGGGACAATAACAGCATTTACCTTACAAGATTTTTGCAATGATCAATAAGCCAGTGTTTGAAAAGTGTTTGGTGTAGGTGTTATATGGCCTTCCCCTCCCTCTAGTATCACTAGTATCACTGTATCAGACTGGGGTCACTCAGAGTGAAGGACTGAGGGTGATCACTGTAATTCACTATTTTAGGCACAGTTCTGAATAGATCTGTCATCTATCAGCACCCTACGGCACTGGGGCATAAAATAGGTAAATTATGGGATACTACCAAAGGGTTCATCCTTGAAGTCCAAGTCTCACTTGGTCAGGAGGTGACCAGTCCAGAATTACCATAGATTATCTAATCAAATCCAAGTCTAAATTCCAGTAGAGTCTAATTGTCCTTTAGCCCATTGACTTACAGATTATTAGAATTTAGAAGAAACTTTTTTTCAAACTATAATCGAGTCTAGTTTTCTATTTCATAGATGAAGGAACTGAGGTTCAGAGTAGTTACATGAGGTGCCTAAGGTTATACATCAAGTTAGTGGCAATTCATGAAATTAATTGCTGTGTCTAATATACTGAAAATGCTTCTAAAAACATTGCAGGTATGTATATTTTCCCTCTGTCACTAGAAACAATCCAATCATGCCTTTATTTTCTGAAAAAATATGAGATCACCAAAAAATATTTAAGGAAGAGAAAAGAATTCTCTGTTTTGGAAAGGTTACAGAATTTCAGAAATAATATGTGAAGTTGAACAACGTATGTAGCACAGATTTTGAAAGCAGAAAGAGAAAATTTTGCTCAGAGGAGCAAATTTTTTATGTCACAAAAATGGCATTTGAATCTAGAAATTTTCAGATTGGATTTTGATGCACCAAAGAGACAGACCTTCCATTCATCTGGAATACCTTCCCCTTCCAGTTCAATATGCCTCCTTGAAGATACTGAATAAATATGGTGAGTACTCTTCTCTGAACTCACTATCCTAGAGTCATAAAAATACCCCAATCCCTCAGGGGTACCTCTAGAACCCTAACTGGGAAGAGGTAAACCCCTGAGGGGTTGAGGTATTTTTCTTTACTGCTCCTATCATCAATTCCCATTCTAGTGCGTTATCCCCACTGTTAGCTGCCAATAATCAATGTTATAGCTCAATTTAACCAATTAACATCAATTACTTTTTACAAAGGGATATGTGCTAGGAAACTGTAGCAAGAACAGAAGTAAAATTCTGTTATCCCACCTCTATCTCTAAGGAGCATGGTCTGGGACTCAATACATTTTCTATCTAAATACCCATGTATGCCCCTTTCATTCTTACCCTTTTCTCCATACCATTGAGTAACTGGGTAACAGTTAAGGTTTCTGATTTATAAAGAAGAAAAAAAAAGACATTATAATGCCAGAGATGAAAAGAAACTGCTCTTCCTTTTTCTGTCGAGGTCATTATCACCCTTCCCATTTTCCAAGTTCAAAACTTGGCATCATCCTTAATTTCTCCCTCTCTTCCCTTTAATAATAATAATAAACATTTATAGAACACTTACTATGCGCCAGGCATATATTCAGTGAGTCAACAAATCTTATCATTTCTGCCTACAAGACAACTTACATGTGTTCCATTCTCTCTATTCACACAACTTCCACCTTAATTAAGGCTCTGTTTGCCTCACACCAGGACTATTACAATAGACTTTTCGTTGATTTCCATGTATCGAGTCTGTCCCCTTCCAATCCGTTCACCAGTCAGATCCCAAAATGGTATTTCTAAAGCCTAGTTCTCAGCATGTCATTCCCTTGCTCAAGAAGCGATGATGGTTCACTGTTTCCTGAAGGATAAATACAAGTATATTTCAGGTTGGAAGATGCAACTGGAGATCTCAACTGAGATTCTCTGACTCTGAAGCTCATTTAATCATGCCATAGGACTATGAGGGATAGGCACATAAAACCTTGGGAAACATACCTTTGTATATGAAACCCCACAAAATAGAATGATAAAAACTCATAGAATGGGTCTACCTGCTACAGAAGGGGCCTGTTGTTTTTCACTGAGCCATGAATCATCTCATCTCAAATGTCTGGAAGCACTTTGCATTCCAGCTCCCGAATGAGCATTAAACTTAGATTAATTAAGACTGTTATTGTATGATGTATAAATACAAGTGCTTATTAAAACATATCTATTAAGGACAAACAATTATGTAAGAGAAACCAGCTTCAATATATAACAGTATGACTAATGAATAATGCCAATTGATTACAAAAGACATAATTACTGAGGGTTAGCAGCTATGCAATTGATATTACTTGTTATCCTTCAAGTAGGTTTTAATAAGCTTTTTGATAATTATTTAACATACAATAACTCTCTTATGGAAACTAAATGAAGTGTTGTGTTCTAGCTTAGCACACATGGCTTTTAGTATGCTCTGGGGAGCTGAACAGCTTATAATCTCAACCTTGAAATTGAGAGGATACACTCTGGCAGCAAACCTTAATTAAGTATGATCAAATGCATTTTGACTTTTGTAAATAAGCCAGAATGAGGCAGCATGGTATAGTGGATAGAGTGGGGAACTTAGAATCAGGGAGATCTGGGTTCAAATCTACCTCTATCATTTCACTCTGTGACCCTGGGCAAGTTACTTAAACTTTATGTGCCGCCTGGAACTGTGAACAAAATTTTCACCCAAGGAATTCTTCATGCTGCTAAAAATCATATATTGTTGTTATTTATAGAAATGGAAGGGAAAGAGTAGGGTTTCATACATGAGCCCCTAAGGGGTTTTACATAAGAGACAGAATTCTGAAACAGACGCAAGCATTATCAATTTCAAGGACTAAAATATGAGTCGGATTCTGGATGATCTTGTAGTGTGATCTATACTTAGGAAATGCCTGTTTTCCTTTTTATTCAACTTCATTCAACAAGCATTTATTAACAATTATTATCTCAGATAAAGCAAAGGCAAAAATAGATCTAACTAAAAGAAATAATTAGGGAAACTATATTTTGTTAAAAGGTGCCATAGACAATGAAGTATTATCAATACTAGACATATAGGCACCGAATGACATAGCATTCAAATTCATTAAATTAAAAAAGTATTGCACAAACAAAACCAATGCAACCAAGATTAGAAGGAAAGAAGAATATTGGGGGAAATTTATAAGAATATGTCACTCCCCAATTGACAAATGGTCAAAAGATATGAACAGGTAGTTTTCATACAAAGAAATCAAAGCCATCTGTAGTAATATGAAAAAATACTCTAAATCACTATTGATTTTTTCTTATTATTTGGCAATTTCAGGTATATCCAACTCTTCATGACCCCATGCAGGGTTTTCTTGGCAAAGATATTGGAGTGGTTTGCTAATTCCTTCTCTGGCTCATTTTACAGATGAAGAAACTAAGGCAAACTGGGTAAAATGACTTGCCCATAGTCACACAGCTAGATAAATGTCTAAAGTCAAATCCAAACTCAGGAAGATGTTTCCCTGATTCCAGGCTCGGCACTATATCCACTGTGCCACCTAACTGCCCTCACTATTTACTAGAGAAATGCAAATAAAAACAGTTCTGTGGTACCACTTCATGCCTATCAGATTGGATAATAAGAGAGAAAAGGAAAACTACAAATGTTGAAGGGGATATGAGAAAATTAGGTACACAAATGCACTGTTGGTAGAGTTGTGAATTAATTCAACCATTCTGAAGAGCAATTTGGAACTCTGCTCAAACAGCTATAAAACCACCCCTACCCTTGACCCAGCAATACCACTACTAGGTCTGTATCCCAAAGAGATCTTTTTAAAAATGAATATAGCAGCTACTTTTGTGGTGGCAAAGAATTGGAAATTAAAGGGATGCCCATCAACTAAAGAATGGATGAATTAGTTTTGGTAAATGATTGTGATGGCATATTATTATGCTATAAGAAAGAATGAACAGGATACTTTTAGAAAAATCTGATAAGACTTGTATGAACTGATAAAAGTGAAAGGAATAGAACCAGGAGAACACTGTACACAGTAATAGCAATGTTGCATGGTGATCAACTATGAAAGATTTAGCTATTCTTGCCATACAATGATCCAAGACAATTCTAAGAGACTTATGAGAGAAAATACTATCCACCTCCAGAGAAAGAATTGGGCTATGAGGCAGAAGCGCCAATTCTAGTTCTGTCACTAACTTGCCACATGATGTTGGGCTAGTCAGTTCACCTCCTTACAAGAGCCCTGCACTGGTGATCAGGAGGTTAGGTTCTAGCCCCAGCTCTGCCACTAACTTCTGGTGTGAACATTTACAACTTACTTCCTGTCTCAGCTTTGGTTTCCTTGTTTCTAAAATGTGAAAAGTAGAATAAATGATCTCCAAGTTTTTTTCAGGTTCTAGGATTTTTGATAATAATGTCATTTGAAAAAAAATACTAGATTTGTTTTTTAATAGTCTTGCTTGTTAAAAAGAAAAAAAAAGTCTTACCATCACAGATCTTGGCATGGTTAAATGGTTCAACATCAGAAACTGACATCATTTTATCAGTACAATGTATTGGAATGCATGCATCATTTATTACCTTTATTTTACTAATGAGGAGACTGAGGCTCACAGAGGTCAAGTGACTTACTAAATCATGTCAAAGATGACTGGTTTGTAACAATGGAAATAGTTTGGGGAACATCAGCTAAAATAATTCAGGAGGAAAAAAATATCTTAATTTTCCAAAGAGAGAAAAAAAAGTTCATTAATCAAAGGGCTTTAAACAAAATTTCCATTTCTCACTGCTCAAACTGATTTAGATACAATTTTCTGCCTGGCTTAAAAAAATCATTGAAAAGCATATTTTTTTGGTAACTAAACTGAGTTTTCTCAGACAATCCCTGGAAGTGGAAACCATCTCAAATATAATAATGTATGTAGAACAGAAAACAAGAGGGGGGAAAAAACAAAAGAAAGAAAGAAAAAGAACACAGTATTTAATTTTCATCAGCAAAAATATATACAAAACCCCTCTTTTTTGCCTAACACTGAAGAAGTCAGAACATTATGGAGAAAGAATGCTCTAGAATTACTGAACCCAAAAGAAATGTCAGAGATATTCCCGTGGGGAACATACTTTAAGTTCATTTGATACATATCATACATACGTTGACTTAAACCAATTACATACAGCTGATGGCAAAAAGCTGCCTGTGGAAAATCCTGAAATGGTAGGTTGAAATGACCTAGTAGCATGACCTGACTCCATAAAGGTATGTCCAGGTGTTAAAACACTCAGAGCCCTGGGTGTGACCATAACCCAGAGGAACAAACATTCTGGGGTCCATCCTTCATCACTTAAAACTTCATCTCTAATAAATAGTGTATCTGAAAATTCCACACCGGAGGATCCTGTTGATTTTCAACACATATTACAAAAATCTCTAGAACTTATCAAATAACTTTTAGTGATTTGGTTAGGTCATTTTGAGGTTAGCCTAGAAAGGACCACCTACATAGTCAAACTGGCATGTCTCTTTACAAATTTCATTGTCAAAAGAAGGACAAAGGAACTGTTTTAATGAGGTGTTTTTCAGTGTCTTTTGTTTCATATTTTACACAGGAAAAAGGAAAATGTTTTTTCAGTTCAGGGCATCTGAATCATATTTCCAAGGGGACGGGCATTGTCAGGACAGTGAGTACTAAATTATAAATAACTTTTTTTCTTCCTTGGAAACATTTAGCCTTCAGGAGACTTAATTGTTCTTCAAGATAAAATGACAGCTACATCTAAAGTCTATAAGGCAATTGGGCACATGTCAGTTACAAAGCGATGATGAGATAATGTGGCACAACATACATCAGCAAGAAACTCTGTTGGACCAATGAATGCAAATGTATTCAAACTCTCTGTGTTATATCAGCTTGTCTAGTTTAAGAAGACTGGACAAGTCAGCTATTGGTAGCGTCAAGTCCCGTAACAATCACAGCTGTAATATGAGGCTGTGTGTAAGTAAAGGGCACAAGAGAGGCAATCAGGCAAGTCGCTGACCCTGTCTGAATCTCACATTTAAAATGGATCTGCTAATAATACCCGTTCTGCCTTCCTTGGAGGGATGTTTCAAGGATCAGAATCAGACAATATATTTGAAAGTACTTTGTAAACTTTAAATGTAAACTATATGAAAACTTTAATTTATTATGATTAACATAATATATAATTATATAATACATAAATTAAATTTTAATTTTAATTTATTATGATTATTATAATACTAATTACAATTATTACCCTATTAATCCAGATAAAACAAATTTCCTCTTCATTTATCTGGACATTTTCAGGTGAAAATGTTTATGATCTGAATCACTCAAAAAGGGGTCTCAATTCATCACTTCATTTATTATTCAAGTTTTTTAAAAGTGCCTGCTGAATCATATTTCCAAGGGGATGGGCATTGTGTAATCTTTTTTATTATGCTGGTCCAGAGGGAAAAGACTATTAAATTTCACAAACATTTAACAAGAACCTACTGTGCAAGACTATTTCCTTGGTATTTGAAATACAAAGATAAAAAATTACACTGTCCCTGTCCTTACGATATACTTGAGGCAGGCAAACAAAAGCATGGAGATGGGAAAGTAAGTGTTATGTTCACAGGACAATGCAGTTCAATTGGGCTAGAAGTAAAGACCATAAATGGAATTTTTATGACGGGAGGCTTGACAGGAAGAGTGATGCCAGATGGTGGAGGATGTTGGATATCAGGAATAAAAACTTTATTCTGTGAGCATGCATCATAGAGTCATCAAAGATTTTTAAGAAAAGGAAGGGAATAGCTAGATTTCTGTTTCTTTGGTACTTCAACAGATGTGTGATTTCATCAATGTGAGCAGCCAACAGTTCAGATTGCAGCCTACTCATGTCTTCTTACAATATTTCTTGACTATGCTGTCTCTTAAGTTATTAGCAAGGAGCCCACCCAACATGCTAAGAACTTTCATCTACTCTTAGCATTATATGGATGTTATTGTTCGTCCTACGTTTTTGAAGTAGACCAATGACATCCCAGAGTGACATCTCCTGGATACCAATGGAACGAATGCTCCCCATCAGCTATCCCTAATTTTCACTACATAACTAGCCCACCTCAATTTTATGGTCATATGACTTTTGCACAATTCCACATTGGTAATATGATGCTGTGCAGTCATGCCCACCAAGCATCTACCCATTTGTCCTTTCGGTGACTTCTAACTATAATTCTTCGGACTGCTGTATTCCATAATTGGTATTCTTCAGGTGATCCTATGTAGTTGTCAAAGTTAAAAAGATATGCCTTTGTAAGAAATGACAAGCAGGATGCTTTCAGAAAAACCTGGAAAGACTTACATGAATTGATGCAAAGTGAAGTGAGGAGAATCAGGAGAACACTGTACACAGTAATACAAATATATAAACAGTAACAGCAATGAAGAATTGTGAATGACTTAGGTATTGTTAGCAATACAATGATCCAAGACAACCCCAAAGGACCAATGATCAAACATGCTGTCTGTCTGAAAAAGAACTAATATTGTTTTAATACAGACTGAAGCATGCTATTTTCACTTCCTTTCTTTTTCTTTTATTCAAGTCTTCTTGTACACAATGACTAATATGAAAATGTTTTACAGGATTGTACATGTATAACCTATATCTGATTTCTTACTGTCTGCGGTGAGGAAAGGAGGGATAAAATTTGGAACTTAAAACTTAAAAAAATCACGAATATTAAAAATTATTTTACCATGTAATTGGGAGGAAGGTATAGATATAGATATGCCTTTGTTTTAGGGAAAAATCTGAGTCCTTTGAAAAAAACACTGAGTAATTTTTCAGATCCAACCTAGTCTGTTCTTCTCCTAGGTTAATTCTGAGTATAATTCATTACCCAGCTACAGAAAAGATCTCACAGATCTTTTCCATTTTTCCTGTTTGTTGTTCTCCTTCTAGTAGTTTAACACTTATCTGGGTACCTATCGAAGAAAACTTAATATTGCAGTAGTAAAATGGATTGGAGCAAAAAGAAAGCCATAGCATGAAAATATGTTATGAAGTAATTGCAACTATCCTACTAGGTATTAATAAGGTCTTTTCTTAGTGGGGTGTCAGTGAGAGGAGGTGATAGATTTGAGGATCCACAGGACAACATTACCCCAATTTTTCAGAGATAAGAGCTTGAATAACTGGTGCTTGCATGTAGATATATGCACAATTATAAAAATGGATAATTCCCTTACTGAAAAAAAAATAACTTGGACAACAAAATGAATCCAAGATGGTAATTTCCTGCTTAGATTTTAGTAATATGAACGCAGGGTGTTGTCTTTACAAAGAACTGAATTGTGGTTTTCCTTTCTCCTTTGTCTCAGGAGAAAAGTGATCCAACAAGTACATTCACACTAAGGTGTTAGGGATTTCTGTATGTAATCCTCCCAGAGGTATTTGCATTTTAAAAGCAGGTGCCAAAAGAGGACACAGTTTAGCACAAAGGAGTGAATTGCTAATGGTAACTCTTAGAGTACGGGTAGGGAGATAATTTTAGATAGGGATCTGCCTTTCCCAGGCTCCTCAGTTCACTCTTCAGAATACACCATTGGAGATGGTAGTCTTCTCCCCACCAGGGATAAAGCTGACCTTGGCTATCAAACTCTAGAAGTTAAAAAATTAGCAAAATTGTAATAGTTTAGTCAAAAGAGCATGCTACATAGAGTCGGAATACCAGCTACAAATTCAAAGGAGAGCACCTATTAGCTTTGGGACTATGGGGAAAATCTCTGCGTTGGAATAACCTTCAAAATCTAGGTTCTGTTAATCCAGAAATAATATGTATGCTATAGTGCAAAGGTGTCAGACCCTTGGTCTGAAGGCTACATTTGGCCCTTAACAGACTTGTTAAGGATTGAAGTTGAAGGTCGACCAAAAGACCATGATGGGCATAATTAGGCATCAAAATTGAAAAAATTCACAGAAACAGCAGCATAAAGGATATTACCAGAAAATCATCTGATCACAAAAGGATGTAGACCAGTCACATAATGCTACTGACACTGATAACTGATGAATGGCCCCTACTCCATTCTTATCCATGTAATATTAGGATATTTAGGAGAGTCTCTGTGGAAGATTTCTTCCTGTCTTTAATGCTTAGCACATTTCCTGGCACATATTAACTGACTGATATGAAAGAAGGGGTCAGAAAAATGGAAACATTTTCTTGCAAAGAGTAATCATTTGTAGAAGACCTCTTGGACTTCCTTTAACTTTTCCAGGAAATTGGATGGCAAATTCATATCAGCCAGTTTATGGGAAAGACTTGAGAATTCTAACAGACTTCAGACTCATGAAGTATCTGAAAGGCTATGTGTCATTGAAGACATTCTTCTTATGTAAAATCTGATCAAGATTTCTATTTCTTGAACTGACTAAAAAGAAAAATTCCAGAAAAGTCTTAAGAAATATTGTTCTTCTTTAGAGGAGAAGTTTTGTTATTATTATTAAATTTAAAAACATAAGTAAATCTGGGATTTACAAGATTAGATTCCAGAGGGTCCATGAATTTGGAAGGGAAAAAAATTCTACATCTTTGTTTTCACTTTAATCAAAATTTAGCATTTTTTTCAATTAGGAATGTAAATAACAAACCACTGTTCTAAGAAAAGGTCCATAAAAGTATCACCAGAATATGCAAACAAAAATTGTAAGAACTTCTACTCTAGAGGTTTAGTTATTCTTTTTTTTTAAGTCATTTAGTCAAGTAGAATTTATTGAGGATCATGCTAAGTCCTAAGGATAGAAAGGCAAAAGGAAAAGAAAAAGTCCCTGCTCTCAAGGAATCCAGAAAATTTACATTAGGCATATAATTAGGAAAAAAATATTTTTGAAAGACTAGTTCATTATTACTGGCCCCTTGATTGATGGATATCTGGCTAAAAAATATAGTAGGAAACCTCTTCGAAGTTTCATTGTAATATAAAAAAAGTATCAGTATTAACTTGAGCGATGTGGTGGAGCCAAGGACAGGATAGTTCGTATTGTGAAATTCTCAAATGAGCATGAGAATTGCTCTTCAAATGTTTAAATTTACCTTGAAATCCTGTTGAAAAGATAAGAATTTATTACTGTCATATTGGGCAACTCATTTCTCCTCTCTGGGCCTCAGTTTCCTCATTTGTAAAATGAAGGGGTGGAACCAGATGATGTGCAAAGTACTTTTCATCTCCAAACCCTTTGATTTCATGAAGTTGGGGTGATTCTTTTGTTATTGTTGAAAAGAAAGAACATAAGACAAGAGTTTTTAAACTAGAATAGCCTATAACCGAATTTACACAGCTTTATTTTTCATAAGATAAATGCTAACATTGGTGGAAGGGAGAGATTCTTTTTTACACTTTTCCTTATATGTATTATTATTTTTTTAATTGCAACAAATGCAATTAAACATTGAAGGTCTTGAGCTATTATGTAAGAAGAATTCGTACCAAAGTAAGGACACTGAGCCTTCAGGCTCCTAACACTAACATAGAGCAAGTAGGAACTATTACCCAATGCTTCGTGCTCCAACGTGTCTTCTTCCCTAATTGGAGTAGCAAGTACCAGGATTTGCTGGAATTTTTTCCCTGCCTAACATCTTCCTTCATTCTTTAAACAGAATACTTACAAAGAAATCCAAAGAGCAACAACGGAATTTTAACTCATAAGGATCACCCTATCCCCAGGTGTTACTTTGAAAAGAGCAGCCTTCAATTTTTCATTTGTCCTGAAAAAACCTTGCCTGACCTATCAAGGCTTTGTTTCTGGCATACAAGAGTTAGGTTGGTTTTAGTAACTGGGTGCCCTTGAAAAAAGCATTGAGAGTTTGAAGTTTATTTTTGATTTCTGCCTTATTTTTTACCCTGTTCCTTCCACTTTTGCTGACACCTTTGTAAAAAAAAAATATTTATTTTATTCTGGACTTAGGAAATAAAACAAGCATTTCCATAACATAGTAGAAAAGGGGAAAAAAAAGATGATTGTATATGAAACTGCAAACCTATTATGTACAGCTTGCTATTTCTTTTAAATATATGTTATTCTGTAACTCTTTTCTCCTTTTTTTCCTTCTCCCCCTCCTGTCCTAGAGATGGCTACCATGAGACACAAGTATGATACACACAGATAGATAGATAGATACATACATACATACATAGATGGATGGACAGACAGACAGAGTGACAGACAGACAGATAAATAGAGAGATAGATAAAACCATTCTACGCATAATTCAATTTATTGCTTGTTTCTCTGGATGCAGATAACATCTTCCTTTATATGTCCCTTATAGTTAATTTGGGTATTTATAATAGTCAACAATACTGAGTCACTCAGAGTTACCCCTTTTAAGGACCTACTGCTCCTAATCTATCTGTCTTCTCTTCGCTATCAAAATCTGCTTTCAATCAAGAATCTGATATTGCTCACTTATATTATAGTATGAAAAAGACAAATTCACTATTTTAACTCTCTGAGTTGCAGCTGTGGTATGATGAGAAAAGTATTAGTCGAAAGATCTGAGTTTGGCTCAGAGATCTAATACTAACTCTGAAACTTTGGTCAAGTCACTTTGCCTTTGTAAGCCTCTGTTTCTTCATTATTAAGAGGAGAATAATATTTGAACTTTCAAATGAGATAGTTTTTAAAGATTTAAAGCACTTTATGAACTTTAAAACATTTAAATGTTCTCAATTATTATAATTTACTACATAGGATTGTTATGAGGAAAAAGTTTCGCAAACCTTTCAAAATGCTAGTTCATTAAATTTTAGAGGTAGCATGGCATACTTGGCATATTAATGTCCTTTGAATCAGGAAGATTTGGTTTCAACTCTTATCTCTGACATTTACTAGTTGTTGGACCCTGCGTAGGTCATTTAACTTCTGTGTTTTTCTGGGTCCTTAAGACTGTAGTTGCAAAGTTAGAATAGACTACCATCTGTCTTGGCAGAGAGGATACCAACACCAGAATTTCCTACAATGACAGAATTATAGATTGTTTGAATATTTTCACTTAATTGTGAATTACTTGCATGAGATTGGTGCCTGAGCCAGGCCCACATCTGTAATTCTGGTTGAAGCTGGTGGATTATTTCAGCTCAGGAATTCTGAGCTGAAGTAGAGCTAAACTAATCAGGTATCTGCAATACTTCTGCCATTAACATGGAGAGCCCCTAGGAGTGGGGAATTAAGGAGATGGAAAGGGCTACGTAAGGGTCATCCTCACTAAGTATGAAACAGCTGGTCAAAACTCTCTTACTGATCAGTAGTGGGATAGTGCCAGAGTGCGACTGCTGTACTTCCAGTCTGGGGAAGACAGGGAGAGAGATGCATTATTTTAGATATAAAAAAAGAAAACTGAACTTGATATATAGGTGCTTACTAAATCATTTTTGATTGGTTGATTTCTATGAATTTTACCCTCAAGTTCATTTTATTGGTAGAGGTGAGAAAAATGATAAGGCTACTCAAAGAAAGAAAAACCAGGAAAACAATTTACACAGTGACAACAATATAGAGAAAATAAAAATCTTTAATTGCACAATGAAAGTTTTTTTTCTCGTGTTTTCCCCTCAGATAAAGGAATGTCTAGCACTGAGAGTAACTGGGAGAGTTGCTTGGGAAAGGAAAAAGCCCTGAAATCATACCAACTAACGCTGTCTAGGACCAGAGGTGTATTGGAGCTAGCTTCCATGAGCCAATTTTAAAATATTCAACGTGAACATCTACACCTCAAAAATCAGCAGAAACTACAAATCAAAGCTTGATTTATTTCATTGATTGTCTAGTATTGTAAGAGTGATATTAGAAAATATTAATAGTACTGATGAAACTTAAAAGTGTGCCATATGTACTTTTTTTTTCAGAGAGCCTATTGTTAAACATTTACTAGCTAATGGTTGCCCTGCTAAAATGGAACAAACACCATTAAAGAAATTCCTACTCATTTCAAAGGAACACACGAATGGGTGCGGAGTTCAAATTATCCCTTTCTTTTTCAATATTAGTTACATGGGAGCGCTTGCTTGCTAGAGGAGGAAGATGAGGGATATACTTGGAAATAAAGATGATGTTAAAAAAAGATAACAAAAAAATAAGATTATAAAAATGATAGGGCTAGAAAACACCTTGAAAGGTCAACCTCTTGCTTTCAAGCAGTACTATACCAAAGGTATCATCTGTCAATCAATAAATCGTTTATTGAGAGACTATGTAAGGGACTATGGATTGGGGTGTGGCAAATACATAGAATTATGTTAAAATTTTCTGATCTCAAGGAGTTCATGTAGAGGCTCCTTAAATAAGTGATCATCTGTAATCTGATGTAATAGGAAGAGCAAAGGATTTAGAATCAGAGAAAATGGGTTCAAATCTCATTTCTGCCATCTACCAAATAGGCAATATTGTTGTTCAATTGTTTTCAGTTGTGTCCAACTCTTTGTGACCCCATTTGGGGTTTTCTTGGCAGAGATACTGGAGAGGTTTGCCATTTCCTTCTCCAGTTCATTTTATAGATGAGGAAACTGAGGCAAACAGATTTAAGTGACTTGCCCAGGGTCAGACAGCTGCTGAGTGTCTGAGGTTGAATTTGAACTCAGGAAGTTGTCTTTCTGACTTCAGTCCTGGCACTCTATCCACTCTGTCATCTAACTGCACTGCCCCACCCCAAACTCCCATGCAACGCTGAGCCCGATAAATATCATTTATCCTAAGTTAATGTGTTGGAAGAAAAAAAAATCACCCATACAAAAAGAAATTTTAGGATTCAAGATCTAGTGATTTCTAAATTCATATTTCTCATTATGCTAACATTAGGAACAAGAGGCCATGAGGACCACAAACATGGAAAGAATAAATAATATCATTTTAAAGAAGAAATAGAATAAGCATTTATGTAATGTCTACTACACGCCAGGTGCCATGCTAGGCACTTAATAAATATTATCTCATTTGATTCCCACAAAAACCCTGTGATATAGATGCTATTAGTATCCTCAATTTATAGTTGAGAAAACTGAGGCAGAGAGAGAGGTTAATTGATTTGTCAGTCTGGTAAATGTCTGAGGATGGATTTAAACTCAATTCTTCTTGATACCAGTCTCACCACTCAGCAAAATATACCTTTAGCAAAGAAGAGGAATTTTCTTGCTTGTTTCCAGAGTACCTACCTAGCATTTTATTCAGAGTTAACCCTCTCTACAATTCTGGAAACAGAGTTGACAGTCCATGGACTTTGCTAGTACTGTAAACTCAAAGTAATGATACATTTCAATAAATCAGAAATATAAAGGAGGAAGAGGAGGAAGAGAAAAAAGAAGAGGTTTTAAAGTCTTAAAAAACTAAGGCTCTTCCATTTTCAAAGACCTAATTGAATCATTGCTTTTTACTAATAGCATTAGTATTTCTCTCTACCACTACAATCTTGGTTAAATCATCATTATCTTACCCGCTATTTTAACGTCCTTCCCACATCCATATTCTAATATATATTTTAAACTACATTCTGATTGACTATTCTTATGCACACTACTAACGACTTCACTTCCCAGTTCAATACTCTTCCATGGCTCCCCATTGCCTGACAAAGTCTCAACTCCTCAGTCTTGAATTCATGGTATTATGCAACGTGATATTAAGCTGTCTTTTCAGACTTCTCTCACACCATCTTCTTTCCCTCCATCACCAGATTGGATAAATTCATGATTCCTGTCCTTTCAAGGCTTCAAAACTGCTCAAATGCCACCTCCTCTCTGAAGCCCTCCCAGATCTACCCAAAACTGAAGTGATAGTTCTTACTGAGAGTTTGTATAACACTTATACTTCTTTTATGCATTTATTATGCTTTACTTTGTATTAGAGTTCGTGTATCTTTTTATGAGAATAATCTATACAAATATTAAGGGAATCCTTAATAAAGGGATGATGAGAGACCAGAGAGGCTTTTTCAAACAATATTTAACATCAGAAATCATATTTTCGATCATATAAGAAATGAGGAAGCACGAAGTGAGTAGATCCAAGAGAATATTGTATACTATAAGACTGATATTGTTTTAATAATGACTTAGAATGACCACGTCAGTTTGACTTTTATAAATACATAAATTAAAAATAAGGGACATATAAAGAGAGATGCATTCTGCATCCAGAGAAAGAGCTAATTACAGAAGTACGTATCAAATAATTCCACTTATAGCCATTCTCCAGAGGAAGAAGGAAAAAAATTTACATGATAACTTTGTAGTATCTTTGGAGGGAACAGTAAGTTGTACATGATAATTTTCAACTTCATTTGCTATCATTTTTTTTATTGCACTCTGTTATGAAAATGCTTGCTTTCTTCCCTGAATTGAAAACAAAATAAATTTTAACAAAAGATTGCCTTCGATCAACTCTGTATATTTTGTACAAACTTAGCTGTTTCCATATTGTCTCCTCTATTAGAATGCAAACCCCTGTTAGGCAGAAGTACTTTTGTCTTTCATTGTAACTTCAGCACTTAGTACAGGTTCTAACACACACCAAGCACCGTAGAGTGCACTCAGTAAATGCTTGTCAGCTTGTTGATTTGTCTTGACACAAGTGACTGAAAGGTGTAGAGAATACATAATGCCATAATGACTTTTTGTTGACTATAAAAATACATTTGATATAGTAAAGGATGTTCCCTAAGAAGGTATTTCCCATGCACAAACTAAAATCATACAAGATTCCTGGAAAGGTATAATAGCAAAGATAAGTCTGTTCAATAACTCCTTAATTATGAATATCAAGTGAAGCATATAACAGGTAAATACATATTCATTAAAGATTTTTGCCACTGTCATGGACAAAGTCCAGTATGGAATTCAAGTTGAAGGGATTGACCTGTTAAATACTAATCTTGGAACCAAGTCATTAATCAGTTACAAATCCACCTAGCTGATATGATTTTGTCAAATGCTTTGTTGAAATCTACATACACGATGGTCATGAAGGCATATTGAGGTTAGTCAATCTGACATAGGTGGTTTGTTTTTGTTTTATTTTTGGAGGCAATTGGCATTAAGTGATTTGCCAGGGGCCATACAGCAAATAAGTGTGTGAGGTTGAATTTGAACTCAGGCCCTCCTGAATACAGGCTGGTGCTCTATACACTGAACCATCTGCCTGCCCCAAGGCCTCATCTATTTTGGATGAAGCTGTGCAAATTCTTAGGCTTTATTTCTTCCCTTCTAAATGCTTACAGCCTATCCTTTAATAATAATACCTTCAAGAATTTTGTCAGAATTGAAATCAGGGTCACAAACTTATAATTTACAGGATCTTCATACTTAAAAAAACATTGGAATGGTGCCAGTCTCTAGTATCATGGCACCTCTCCTGTTCTCCATGATTTCTTAAAGACCACTGAGAGCAGATCAACAGTTTCCTCTATTAGGTCTTTTAGAATATGTCTTGTGACTTAAACTCACTGAGGGTAGCTAGGTACTGTTTATGCCATCTCTTCATTCAGCTTGTGTTTCACCTCCCTCAGCCCTCCCTCATTCAAAAACAAAGTCGAGTGCAAGTCATGTCATGATTTCTCTGATGGCATGGTCTTCTTAGGCAACAAAGGATGAACACACACACACACGCACACACACACACACACACACACACTCCTCCCTATTAACGCATTTTACTTCTCTTATTTTACAGCTAAAGATCATTCTCTCCATTAGAGAAAACAGATGTAAAAAGGGGAGTCAAGTACTATGGTTCTTCCATCTCTTCTTCCCTCCCACAATTCCCTCAGCATCATCCTATCCACTGCAAACAGTGGTTTTATATATATATATATAAAACCACTATATATATACATATATATAACCACTATATATATATCCATATACATATATATATATCCCTTCTTTAATTTTCCTCTCACTACTTTAAGGCTTTAAGAAAGCCCCTTTTTTGATGCCTTGTCCTTTGTTCTTGTAAGGCAATGACTAGATATTTGTTTAAGGGTCCATATTATATTTAGCATTAAATGTAAAGAGGCCTTCTTTCATCATGTGAATCTAAAGCAAAGGAACTAGAATTAGAGGCACTGAGACATAAACTATACTGCCTATAGAATTGAGGATATGGCCTTTAGTCTCTAGGTGCTTTGGTTTCTTCATCATAATATGAGGTTAGACTAGAAGACCCCTGAGATCTGTTCTAGTCAATTCCTGCAATCCCATAGTTGTATGATCCTCTTTCATCCTTGGAGTTGATTCCATTAAGGACAAAAATACATCCTCAGTGTATGCCAAAGGCCCTATTTACTTAATTCAGTATTTAGAAAGCCCAGTTTATGTTTTGTTTTGTTTTAACTTCAGCGATAGACTTGTCCCAATAGACTTGTTATGGTTTGAACAGTCACTGGGGTGACACTTTTATCTTTGCCATTTCAGTCTCTAAATTTATCATATAACCAAGGTAAGGCTGTCAGACAAGCAATCTTCAGTAAATAACCCAGCCTGCACTCACTCAATGTACTTTCTCCAGTGCAGCTAAAACCAAGCCAAGAGCATGACACACAGGTCTAAAGGTCCTGAAAACAATATCATTTCCAAGTTTCTCTTTAAGATGTTTATTTGGAAGCCTGGGAGATTTTTTTTAATTACTCTATTCTGGACATGAAAACACTATACCAGAGGATGAGAATGATAAATTTGGATCCTAGGCTCAGAAAAATGGAGAATTTCTGGCACTGGGTCAATTGAACAACAGAACTGGCCACTTGTCTCCCCATTGCCTATGTTAGTGAAGCATTTCTTTTTAAAGCAATCCCAGTTCCCAAGACATGGTTCTACCATAAAAAGAACAATCAGGTTAAGAATTAGACCACCTAGCTAAGATGGGTTTATGGTTCTGTGATATCTTGGGTCAGATTCAATAGGAGTCTATAATTTGTCGGCTCAGGTTGGCTTCCCACCTATCACTACTAAAGGGATTGGCATCCAGAAGTTGAGAAAAAGATACAGAAAAAAGGGAGAGAGAATCAGAGAAAGATAGAGAAAAAATGAGACCCAGAGAGGGAATGAGAGGGAGAAAAATTATTTGGGATAATAAACATCTCAACTTAATTTACACTTTGAGTGTGTGTATTAGTGTATATCATACATATATGTATATAAATACATATATATATACATACACATATTTTCGTATATATTTTATGTTGTGCCAGCATATGGTAGAGTTCAAATCAGGAGATCACCTGATAACTGGGGTTCAAATCCTTCAGAGATATACAAGGTAGGTAAGTGACCCAGAAAATCACTTAGCCCCTCAGTCTCCCAGGCAAAGTAAGATATAATCTCACTCTGTAATAGTACATGTTAATACTATCTATATTGGTTTCTCATTCGGCCACCACCCCCTCCCTGACTCTTATTAGTCTGTAAACTCCTTGAAGGCAAGACTCATTTCTTATCTAACCATTATCCAGCACTAAGCGCAATGCTTACAACACATTTAAGAAATGATCTTTATATCAGGTTGTATTCTGATTTCATTTATATGAGTATTCTCTCCACTTGAACAAAGCAAAACTTGTCCATGCCTCAATGGATGGTTAATGAGTTTCTGTTACCAAAACATTATCATTATTTGGTCAGCCTTTGGAAGGGAAGCTAGGTGACATGGCAGATAGAGAGCATGACTTAGAGTCAGGATAGCCTGAGTTCAAATCCTATCTCAGACATTTATTAGCTGTATGACCCTTGGAAAAATCAATTAATCTGTGCCTCAGTTTCTTCATCTGTAAAATGAAGATAATAATAGCACCTATCTCCCAGAGTTGTCTTAAGGATCAAATGAATTAACATTTACAAAGCATTGTGCAAATCTTTAAAAGCTATATAAGTGCTAGGTATCAATATATAATTATTATTATTAACATGAAGAGGGGTTACCTCTGAATTTAGCTAGGTTGGTCTTTTGGCAACAGATGCACTCATCCATACTAGGAACTTTTCCAATTTGTTTGGCCCTTCTAGAGTATGGGCTCCAATGGCATAGTCTCAAAGAAAACAAGGTCACTTCCATATCAGCATAAGACATCCAAAGAGAACATTAATAGAGGACTGAGAAATGTTTCTTACAGAAGGTAGGAGACATTGAGCAGAGTCTTGAGGGAAGCCAGCAAAAGTAGGAGGCAGAGATGAGGAGGGAGAATGGTCAGGGCCCAGGGGCAAGCAGTATAATTGTACTATATAATAATGGAGTATCTTTTTTTTTTTGAAGTGTTACAAGGATGCCAGTATCTTTGGATCTCAGAACATGAAAGTATAAAGGGGCCAGATTATGAAGAGCTTTAAAAGGCAAGCAAAGGATTTTATATTTGATAGGGAGGCAGTGAAATTTATTTAATGGGAAGGTTCATGTGGTCAGATCTGCTTTAGGAGGATCACTTCAGCAGTTGAGTAGAAGACAGATGGGAGTAGGGAGAGATTCATAGCAGCGAAACCTACCAATAGGCTATTGCAATAATCCAGGTATCATGTGATGAGGGTCTGTACTGGAGTGGTGGCCATATCAAGAGGAGAAAAGGGGGCATATATAAGAGATGTTACAAAGGTTAAACCAGCAGATCTTGATAACTGATTGGATTGGATGGAGGAAGATGAGAGACAGTAAGGAGGTGAGGATGAGATCTAAGTTATGAATTGGGAGAAAGTGATACCTTCTATAGTAATAGAGAAATTAGGAAGAAAGAAAGATTTGGTAGGAAAGATAATGAATTCAATTTTAGACATGTTGAGTTTAAGGTATCTATGGAACATCCAATTTGAGATGTATGATTAGAAATTGAAGATGGGAAACTGGAGGTCCAGAGAGAAGTTAGTGCTGGAAAGTAGGTCTGAGGGTAATCTACATAAAGATGATCATTATGACCATGACAGCTGATGAGATCACTAATTGAAACAGTATGGAAGGCCTTTGAGAAAAAAAGAGAGCCCAGAACAGAGCCTTGTGGAAAAACCATGGTTAGTGAGAATGACCTGGAGGAGGATCCATCAAAGAGGACAGAGGAATGTTCAAACAAGCAGAAGGAGAACAAGGAGACAACAATGTCACAATAACCTAGAAAGAAGAAAGTATTAAGGAGATAAAAGGTGATAAGTTTTTTTTGAAGGCTATTAGATCTGGTAATTAAGAGATCATTTGTTTCATTGGAGAGAACAGTTCCAGTTGAATGATGAAGTCAGAAGCCAGATTGCAAAGAAGTCAGAAGAGATTAAAGAGAAAGGAACTGGAGACATCTATTGCAGATGGCCTTTTCACACACTTTAGTCACAAAAGGGAGGAGAAATATAAGACAGTAGCTAACAGGGATGGATGGATCAAATGAGAGTCTTTTGAGGAAGGTAGTGGTTGTCTCTTCCATGAACCCTTGTTCGAATATGTCAAAATCTAACATGTTGGCAAATGTTAGTTTCTTCCCTTATACCCTATGGCCTCACTTCCATTCCTGACATAGGGTGAAGGCAACTGTGACCCACTTTCTTTGTTTTCTCATTCTTTCTGCACTGAAAACCGCATGTTCACCTACTCCCTACTTCCTGCTCCTTGCTACCTTCATCAAGGATCCTGAAACTGGAGATTTTGACACAGAGAAAACTTTGGACCTTGAGGTTAGGAATGGCCTGCTAGAAGAAGGAAAGGATTGGAGGGAGGGTTGCAGAATGGATGGTGTGGTAGAATGGGAAAAACTAGTTAAAAAAGTTGAGGAGAGATGCAAAGAGGAAGAAAGAAAACATGATACAGTATATTTAGCAGAAAGAGTCCAGAGACCCGAGTCCAAATATTTGCCCTACTATTTCTTAGCTGTGTAATCTTGGGCAAGTCAATTTACCATCTCAAAGTCTCACTTTTCTCATCAACAAAAAGAGGAAGCTAAATTATAACTATTACGATTCCTTCTAGCTCCAAATCCTGTGAACTATTCCAGAATAGACTCTGATCTTCCAACATTAAGAATCTTTGAGCAGAGGAGAGGACTTTGAGGGGACTATCTCTTTGAGAAAGGAGTTCACAGCCTCACTGGCTCATAGGCTTGTTGTAATGAGAATGAATGAATGAATGAATGAATGAATCAAGGAAAGCACTTCATAATGATACACTAATTATTACTTGTAATTTTAGGGTAAGGATGAAATAGAATGTCATCAGCATTGGTGTCTGTCAGAGAATAACAGTTGGGCCCAGCCCAAAATTGTATTAAGTTAAGGTCGAAAGTCAATTGAAATAAGTCAATTCAGCACAAGTTGGGTCTGATTCCTCTGTACCTGTCGTCTGAAAATGGTGCATCCTTAATGCTTACATGAGGGAAAGGTTAAAATGATGCCTTTCAAGTTGCCTATATTTGAAGAGCACTTATCCTCGTAGTAGAAATAAATTAGTGCTGTCAGGCTAACTAGATGATTTATTGATGGTTTCTGAGAATTGCTCCAAGTTTTCTTTTTATGGCACGTATCCAAATGGAAGGGGAACACTTGGGATGTGATGTCTACGTTGTCCCATATCTGATATGAAGCATTTTTATTGTAAGTCACCTTTGTCGCTTAACTAAGGTTTGGTCTCCCTTTGTGCTGAAACTGGATAGGTGTCTGAATATTTTCCAAGATGGACTCTCCTACTCAGGAAAATTGCTTGGCTGGAGCTGCTAGAACAATCCGGCAAGACCTTTTGATCTTTTTATATTGTTCTCTTCCATCAGGTTCAGCAGTGACTGCCAGGTGTACAGATGAGCTGCAGGCATTGTTCTTGCTAAGCAGAGCATTTACATGGCTACATGAGATAAAAATAGCTATTATCATCCCATTGTCCCTGGACTTGTAGACTGACTTCTCTGAAATTTGGAATAGCTAGGCAGGTTCTCTCCCTCCCTGACTGAGAATCTCCTTGTGGAGGGTTTCACATTCTTGGTTCTACCTCTTACAATCTATGTGACCATGAGCAACTCATTCAAACTCTTTAAGCCTCAGTTTCTCCTTTTGTATACTTAGGTATTTGGACTAGGTGATCACTAAAGTCTCTTTCAGCTTTAGATCTAAGATGCTAAGATCCTCTTCCTCTGCCCCAAGATTCTTAAACGCTGGGTATTCAGAATCCTTTAGTATTAGAAAAAATCTGACATCACTTTGACCTCATTTTAAAAGGGAGGAAACTGAGATTCTGGAACAGTGAAATTATTTGTGCAAGGACACATAGTTGGTCCTTGCAGAATTAGAACTCCGGTTTCCTGTCTGGACATGTAGCCCTATTTCCATGACACCATTCCATGTCCTCTTCTTCCACTTGACCTATTTCCTTTACCCCACCTCAGTAGCATGACATCCACTCTATCATTCACTCTTGTCATCTTTAGGCTTTTCATAGCTTCAGTGCCCAGCCTTCCCACAGCCTCAGTATTTCAAGATTCAAGATGCCTCGGGGGTAGAGAGAATCCAGGACGTCTCAGATGAGATAAGAGGGCATGGGGTCATGGGAGAACAAGATGCTAAAATTTGCAGTAGATTAGAACCTGAACATAATATTACACATGTTTATGGAATTGGTGACAATTAAACTAAACATTTATTAAATACATACTGTGTAGAGAGAGCACAAAGTGTTGGGGACATACAAAGTATACATTAAGACATGGACCCAGACATCAAGAAACTTACACTATTGTAGGAAGGTACCGTGTCAATATAAGGTAATATTATACAATTATTGTTAGAGTCAACAAATATTTATTAAGTGCCTATTATGTGCCGGTCACCATGCTAAGCCCTGGAGATCTAAAACAGGCGAAATGCAGTCCCTACCCTCAAGGAGCTCATGGTCTTTAGATCTGGGGAACCTAACACACAAAAGGAAGCTAAAAAGCTAAAAAAGCTGGGAAATGAAGGGAGGGGACCCAGCCACAGAATGATGAAGTCCTGCAATCAATATGGGAAAGGACATGGGATGTAAGAGTTTCAGAGTTGGTTTCATTTCACAGAATGATGAGTTTCCAGAGATCATCAAATCCAAGAGAACACTCAGGAAAGAAATGATCTCCCAGGGGAGATGATTAATTAGTGGATTAGTAAGTAACAGTGATAGGTGAATATTTCTGAACAAAAGTCTTGTGAGGTTGGTAATGCAACTACTAGGATTTCCCCATGGCCAAGCAGCAATGCCAGAAGGCAGAGATAAAATGGTTCAAAGAACAGACTTGTAAGGACGGCTTAAGCAGGATTGCTTAGTGGAAGGAATGTTGGTTTGGGTTCAAGCTCTGACTCTATTTATTTCCACTTTTCCTGTAGGATACTCTCTCCTCTGGATTTTCGTAACACCGCTGTCTCCTGATTCTCCTGTTTGTCTTTCCAGATCAAAAAGTGGCCCTTCTTGCAAAGGCTAATTTCTCTATATGAACCCTTGATCTCATCTCCTCCCCACATCTCCAGTCAGTTGCCCCCACTAGCATCCCTAGTGAGTCTCATCCTTCAATCTCTCCTCATTTACTAGATCCTTCTCTGCTGCCTCTAAATAAGCCTATGACTTCCTCATGCTTCAAAAAAATCCCTCACTTGATCCTACCATCTCCATTGTCCTATTTCTCTCCATGGTTAAATTACTCAAGAAAACTGTCTACACTTGATTTCTCCACTTTTCCTTGCCTCGTTCATTTCTAAATTGTCTACAATTTGACTTCTAACCACATCATTGTCCTCTCTCTAGGTTTTAATGATAGTGTTCTCTCTGGGTTCTCCTCATCCCTACCTCTGTCTCCTACACTGGATCTTCAGTCAGGCTACACTGGGTATTCTTCTCTTTTCCCCCTATGCAATCAGCTTATGGATATCAACTTTCACAGGTTTAACAATCATCTCTATGCAAATGATTCCCTGATGTATAGAGTCAGCCCTGTTCTCTGTCTTTGTAGTTCAAAATGAACAATCACATTTTAATACAGATTTTTCTTTCTTCTCCTTTTTCTTTCTGGTCCAAAGGGAGTAGACTTGATTGCAAGTGTGCTGTGTGTGCACACATCTTGGGATGGCGAAGGAAACAAACATTTATTAAGCTCCTATTATGTGCTTCACATTTTACCTGGTAAAATCCTATAGTCTTACAAACCTTATAGGAGACCTTTAAAGTTTGAAAGCTGGAGGAAATGACAGGGTACAGGCCCTGGGAACCACCCCCCACACCCCCCCACACTCCCACCTTGAACTTTCCCACATTGCCAAGTCCTTGGCATTCCCTGGGACAACTGACCCTTTCCAGTTAATTAACTGGCCTTTCATTGTGGCTTTAACCCTGCCCCAATCTTCAATTCTCCTGCTTTGTCTGCATGTGGCCCCACCCTAGACCTCCACTCATCTTAGACCCCTTACAAGTGGCGCGTGTCCCTGGCGATGACCTGGGGTGCCTGACCATTCCAGGTCCTTCTCTGTTATCTCCCAGTCACCCCAGACTACTTGACCACTCCTAGATCCTTACTACAGTCTTTCTGTGAATAAGGTCCATCTTGCCCCTCATTAAATAGCTCAGATTCCTTAAGAGTCTGGCCAATGCTCAGATTCAGCCTGGCTGCTTGTCAATACAAGTATCACAAAAGTGGCAGATTCTTAAAACCTCATCCACCCAATCAGTGTTCTAATAAACCTTGTTTTTAACTGAAAGAAGTTTTGGGTCGAATTAATTCAAGGCAGGACCTATGTTGCTATATTAGCATTCCAGCAACTCTAGACCTCAACAGAAATGCCTTCAAAACTCTACAAAAAATTAAATAATATAGAGAACTACCAAAATGGAGACAGAATAGAAGCTGAGATGTGGAAGAATGACTTAAAAGACATCACGAAGGAAAAGACACCATGCCTAGAAAAGGATCATAGGTTTAGAGATGAAAAGGACCTTAAAACCCACCCCTTCACTTTACAGATGAGGAAAACGAGTCACAGAAGGGTCAAGCAATTTGCCCAGGGTCACACAGATGGTAAATATCTGAGATGGAGCTTAACTAAGGTTTTTTTGACCCCAAATCGAGCACCCTCTCCACTACAACAGGCTGCCGAGAAGAGGTGGGACAGTCAGGCAGTGAGTAAAAGGGAAAGAAGAGAATGTGAGTGTTGCACCATGGTCCCCCAAAGCATAAAAAGTCCTTGGGGATATTGGGTAGATCCTTGATGGAAGACATACAATGTATCTCTGGGAAGTAATGCTCTGCTTTGATAGAAGGCGGAGCCATACAAAGATGAGATCACAAATCCATGAGTAAAGATGCCGTAACACTTCCTTACCACTTAACATTCTTCTGAATTGATGCTGCATCTTGGGAAGAGTATGGCAAAGGGCACAAAGATAAATAAAGAGCTGCCAAGCCACAGTTTCAATAAAGAATAGTTCATTTCAGTCACTCTGAAAGCTCCCAAGAATTCAAGTCATATCATTAAAGGAAGATTGTCACCCTTTTTCTCAGACATCTATGATAACGTGGGATCACAGAATCGTGACACATCTAGATAAGGAAACCTTTACAGGATAAGAAAGTAATGAACTGAAATAAATGAGTATTTTAGAAGTATCAGAAGCTCAGAAACTGTATCATAGTGGCTATCTTTGGCACAAAGATACAAGATGTAAGGACCCGAAAATAGCAGAAAAATGCTATCTGAAAGATTCTCCTCTTGACAGTCTGGATCAAATAGAATGAAGGGTGCCAACAAATGGATAGAGAAGTAAAAAAATTGATAAATAGATAAATTACTAAAATAAAATAAAATAATAATATTTCTGAAAGCAGGGAATTCAAAAGAAGTTGTTTAGAAATTCAGATACAGTTAAGAAAGTTTAGGAATTTAGTTAGTCAGCTACAGATAAACGACTGCCACAGTACGAACAAGAATTCTCAGTGAAAGATAAAAGAAGGAAAACGTTTTGTCTGACTTCCCAGGGTAACATTTTTATAGCACACTTCAAAACAATGTGGAGCATTTGCTTTGTTGCCTAAATAGAGGAGTGGGTAGCTATAATATCTAGAAGTGGGATAAAAACAGGCCAAAGACCCTCTGTTTGGAGGCCATATGTGTGAATGAATTACTAGACGCCATGGTAAATGGGCTCAATGAACTATAATGATTGGCTGTCTCCCTGTCTGAGCTGAAAGGATAATTTCCAGCTACTGGTCATGGTCCGATAATATTAAGCATCTATTGATAGATGGTAGAATACCAATAATAATACATTTAACAATACTAGTTTGAATATTTAAAATTCAATAAAATCTTTATTAATAGTGCCAAATTTCAACATTTCTAAGAACTTAGTTATTGTGGTATACGGATGTCATAGTGGTAAAAGGTAAGCACAGTTTTCAACACATAGTAGGTGCTTCGTGAAGGTCTATTGAATGATTGGTTGGTTTTTTAATGGTTTTATCCTCACAGCCGTGACCAAACATAAACCTGAGAGTTTCCCTAATCTATACAAAAGCCATTTTAAGATGTTATTGCTATCCAAACTTGAATGCATGAATTAAATTAACTGTAGAACTAAAGTCTGTTATTGCTGTGCATGTTACAATTAATATTGACTTCAGGAGGCCAACCTAAACATGACTCAGAAAGGACTGGCTAACGTTAATTTTCAGAAGAAAAAACAAAGACCTGAAATATTGTTATCATTAAATTAATCCATAATCAGCAGTGATTGCCACTTCAGACAGAAGGGTGATGTGTCTAAAGGCAATCTGCAATCTCTCTTTGTTCTTTGCAAGACTTAGCTTAGCATCCATCAGACTTCTCTGGATAATGTTACTCATGGGCTATTGTTGGCATTGCTGAGTTTGGACTGCATCATACACGAACAGTATTATTGGATGTAACAATAATAGGAGATGGCAAAGATATCAATACAAGTAAAAAGAGCAAAAAAAAAAAGAAGTAAAAATATGGTGAGGCCAAGAAAATGCCTGCAGAAAATGTATTTTTGAAGGTTAATGCTTACTTGAATAGTCAAACAAGCTATGAATAACATTTAATAATAGCTTCCGTGGATTTTTTTCAGCACCCTTTATCCAAACATCACAAGGTAGTTTAGTTCATTAATTCTCACATCGTTGTCATGAGGAAAGTATTTGATGAGCACTATATTTCCTATTTCACAACTGGAAAAAGTGACGTATGGAGATGGCCGTAAGGATCAACTGGGTCTGTTAAAAGAAGGGGTCTAAGACTATTTGGTTTCGCCATGAAACAAATACATTTAATTTTCCTACCTTGGTTGAGGCTGCCTAGTCACGAGGTGAATGTCTTGAATAATCATTTTTCTTAAAAAATACAATTTGCCTGAAGAAAATCTGGAGAATATTTTATAACATTTGAAGATAATGTTACTAAAGATATTAGATAGTCTTTCACAGATATGAAGATTCATCCTAGTATTGCTAAATAAACACTGGCGATCCCTATGCCTTGAGGGGAGTGGCAGTAAATGGCAAATGCACCATTTTTCTTATTACCATTACCCTGATTTCTTCATTAAGATGCCAATATTTGCAATGATATATTTCACTTTTCTTTTAGAAATTTAGTGCGATAAGTACTCCTTCCTCCATTCACTCCAGCTATTACCAATTTAAGGTGTCCTGTGAGTTGAGTATGTCCTTTTCTCCAAATAGGCAAGAATTAAAGACACAATCCATGAAGCAATGAAACCCATTACTGCTGGCTCATTTAACCCTTGAAAATTGAGCTCATTTAACTGAGTCATTTAACCTGATAACCCTCAACAACTTAATTACATCAATCACTCATTTTCAAACTACTCTTTCCCCCTCTCATTCTCCCTTCCACTCTCAATCCCTTTTCAACATCTTGGAGAAATTTGACCCAATGACCCAGGCGCTGTATTCAGGCTGCCACCCCACTCTGACTCAGTGAAGGATTGTTCCCAGTAATAACCATCACAGCATATTGTACCTCATTGAGCTCCAGGAAAGTTTTCTCATAACAAAGCTCTACCTTTCAACCACACCTGATGCTCACAGATATACACTGGGGTCACTAGTTTTAAAACAGTACATTCCTCCATGTACGATTTCAATTGCTTTCTGTGCCTCTTTTACTTGGAAACTTTTATGAAAGATAACACCAGAGTTTTCCCTGGACTTCAGTTTTCAATCAAAAGATACAAAGCAAGAAATGAAAGAGAAAGAAGGTTGGAATTATCTCCGAAATCGTCTTGACGGCATTATGTGAAATTTGTTGTTTTTATCATTTTGTTTAGCTTAATTTTAATGAGGAGAAGTAAAGAGCTGGAGGAAAACATGGTCCTGAAATTAAGAAACCTAGGTTCAAAACCCTTATCTGCTACTTACTAGCTATGTGACCTTAGGTAAATCACTTTACTTCATTGATTTTTAATTTCCGCAACTGTAAGATGGGCATCATAATTTAGAATGGAACTATAGAGCTATGATAAGGTTCAAATGATGTAATATATATAAATCTCTTGTGGACCTTCAAGTGCTATACACATTTCTACTAGTATCTTGATTGCTTATCATAAGGATTAATCCACAAATGCCTTTCAGTGTATAAAATCTTCATCCTTTATTATTTACCACCCTAACCCAACATCTGGCTGACATGTATTTTTCATGTACTATTTCATAGATAGTCCCCCTTTCAATAGAAGTTGTTTGTGTGACATTATCTGGGAACAGGAAATAGAGGGCTAAGAAGAAATGATGGGAGATTTAACAAATACACTCAAATCTCCATGTCTACGAATCCTAACCTTACTATCCTAATCAATGTGTGTGTATATATATATATGTATATGTGTGTATACACATGTATGTGTATATGTATATATGTACATGTGTATATATACACACACATATGTGTGTGTCTAAAGTTCCTAGGGTGGGGGAGCAATTAAAGATGAGCATAACACAATGTCTGCCTTCAGGGAATTTACATTCTAACGGAAGAGTATAAGATAGAAGATAAGTAACTGTAATGCTTTGGGATTTCATAGGGATGTTCACCTATACAGGTTGCAACTCCTTTGCTTTAGGAAGACTATTCATACTAAATGCTGCCTCTCTGACCTTTATCCCCACCTCTACCCAAACATGCACCTTGGGTTTCAAACTTGGGCTCTTATAGGTGAGCTTTCACCTTATCTTATTGGGATCCAGGCATCTATATCACTTGTCCCTCACCTTAAGTGAGACACTTCCTTTCCCTCCCTGCCCTCCACCACCTGTCCCACCATGGAGCTTGTTTTAATCATTGTTCTTTCCCATTATGATATAAGATCCTTGAGGACAGGGACTGTTAGACTTGTATTTGTATTTCCAGGGCTAGCACAGTGTCCTTAGCATTTAATGTATCCACTCTCTTTGTGATCTCCCCTGGTTGACATACTTAGCACCCAGAGATCAATTTGATGATGAGTGGTTTGGCTTTCTCAGAGCAGACCCCCTCCATATTAGACCCTTGGCGAAGGCCACCAGAGCTTGCATCTACTATAACGTAGCCATGGTCACCTCCACTTCCTGCTAAGACTCTGGGAAGGGATTTCCATGGAGGAACTAGAATGTAAGGCAAAAGAGAAGTAGTACGAGGAGACTATCCAGAAGTGATTCCGAGGGTTAAGTCAGAAGACCATCAAGCATTTGTCTGGTGGCTGTAACACTACGTGCTGACATGTGTTTTCATCTGAGAAGAAGGGAGGGAAATCAAGCAGCAATAATCTGCTGCCTCTGAAAACTCAACTCAGTAGAGGACCTTCACAGAGATTCTCTCAGCCTGTTCTGGCCAAGTAACACAAACCTGCCGAAATAGCAAGAGAAACGCTAGGACTGAGCATGTCGTATGGATTTCAATATGGAAGCCATGCTGCGAAGACTCACATTAACCATGGTCAGCAGCAGTAACAATAATGATAAATAACTTTGGAAACATTCAACGTCAATGCAAAGTATTATAATAATTTTTGTATTGCTTTAAAATTTACAAAGCACTTAAGGTAAATTTTTTTCAATTGATTCTGGTGCTTAGCAAAGTGTCTGGTACATATTAGGTACTTAATTAATGCTTTTTGATTGACTCATTGATCCTATAAGATTGGTAATACAAGTATTACTACTCCCATTATAGAGATGAGGAATCTGAGGCTTAAAGAATTAAAGAGACTTGTCTATGTTCTAGAGAAATTTCAGAGGTTTGGACCAGGTCCTCCTGATTCCAAGTCTGCACTCTATCCACTTCGCTGGGTTATTTCTTTCATTTATATGCATGCTAATTTTCATTTTGAAAAGATTCTCATGTGACCAATTCTATTCGATATTGACATAATTCTGCAAGATAGGCAGGATAGGTATTACTCCCATATTACAGATGGGTAAACCAAGACCTTCTGCAAGAAGCCTTGTATAATGCTAGAGTTTTCCCTCTGAGATCATTTGCAATTTAGGCTGTGAGCTCCTTTAGGGCAGGGATAGTTTTTGTTTTCTTTATATCCTTTACATTTAGCAGAATATTTGTTGACTGAATGGCATATAGTTAATGCTTACTAAAGGCTTGTTGACTGACTCAGAGACCAAGGGGTACACATAATTACATAGTAGTGGCATAATCCGGACAAAATTACAGTTCTTCCACCACAAATCTAGTCTTAACTAAATATTTTCTGCAAACCATTTTAGCTCCCAGATTCTGTCACACTATGATAGTACATTGAATAGAGCAAGAAATCTAGAGGCAGCAAGTTTTGAGTTCAAATATAGCCTCCGACACGTACTATCTGGACTACTACAATTCCTTTTAATTTCTACTTCTGTCTCATCTACCTCATCTGTAAAATAATGGTAATAATAGCACCTAACTCCCAAGGTTGTTCTGAGAATAATATTTGCTTTTTCAAACCCTAAATCTAGATATAAATGTCAGCTATTATTCCCATTGACTTTTAAATTCAATTTAACAAATATTTATTAAGCATCAAGAGAATCCTCTTAATAGAAAATTCAACTCAATGGCTAGTAAGTGCTTACAATCTGTTCTGCTTAAAGGAAGCACTGTTCACAATCAAGCAATAAAAATTACATGGATTATGGGAAAATGGGGTTGGTTAGGGACACAATGCTCAAAAATGTCATTAGTGACACATAAAAAAGATAGGAACTTGGTAAAGATGGTAACATTTTTATACATGATAAATGGTTAGGATATATATATATATATACATATATATATATATATAGTACAATAATAGTGACAGCACCTGGGTTGTAAGTCCAGGATACAGGAGCTAGGGAGCATGACCATGGCAGAAGGTGGGGTAAGAGGGAAGGTGGAGTGCTTGGGGGCCCTTCAGCCCTCCTCAGCCCACAGCTCCTACTGCATCAGAAAGCAAACAAGTCAGGAACACTGACATGTTTATAATATTGAATGAGTGTTTTTTAAATATAGAAAAGATCACAGATGCAAAAGAATAGCAAAATGCAACCTGCCCTGAGACCTGGCTAAGTGTCAGATACATAAAAGTATAGAATAAGAGAGTAAATGATAGGGGATAGGGGAAAGACCCCTTTGGAGACTAGGTTTTAGATCCCATCTCCGAACCTCATGCTTGGGGTAACACTGGGAAAATTATTTGACCTCTCTGAGCACCAGTTTCTTTATCTGTAAAATGAGCAGAATATCTATACTGTCTTACTTCACAAAATTGCTCTGAGCAAAGCAAATTTAAAATCTTTAAATCTTAAAGATTACAGTTCAACAATAGGAAGAATGCTGTTATTTTCTTAAAATGGACTATATAGCATTTTCTTAAAATCTTTAATTTCTTCCTCATACTAATGCATGTATAATTATGTTATTTACTTGAGGAAATTGGTGATAGGTTTCCTAAATTCAATCACTTCAGTAACAAGGGGTCAGTAATTAGAGATAATCACTAAAATTATTAAAACAAATGCCATATTGTCCTTATTCATTTCCATTTTCCTTATCTCAAAAAAGTGGAAAGTTTGATCTATTTTCTACTTTTTCCTTGCCAGGAAATGCCAAGAAATAACTTGGATGAACTAGGCAATCCCAAGGGTTTTAAACAGAGATGAAGGAAAAGAAACAGCCTGTTTAAAATGAAGTATAGCATCCTCCATATGTGATCTTTGGACAGACATAGATAACATATAGACTCTGAAGATGCGATAAAAACAGACAGGAGAACCAAATTCGGCTGACTTTAGGAAAGGCTCATCCCTTTAAAAGGCTCTTGTGAATTCCAAGAAGAAATAAAATCCCACCATGTAATTGAGTGTAAAGAAGCTTGAGGTTAATTATCCATATTGCCTTTCCAGATTCATCCAATCACCCAGGTAACCAAGAGATACTCCACTTACTTTGTCAATATAGTCATGGACAATATTTGGTAAATCCTCTAGGAGGAGGGAATTGGAGGGAGAGAGGGTGAATGAAAGATCAAGATTGGGTCAAAAATACAGATAAAAGCAGAGAGGAAAAACATGACTGCTTTCTTGAAAATCACATTACCATCTTGAAACCATTACTGGAAATACATTTAATGCAATGTACATGGTAAAGCATTATTACACCATCACAATTATGAAATGCCAATAGTGCAATACAGAACATCAAAGAATTTGTACCATAACTCTGTATATAATTCTAGGTAGAGCCTGCATGAACAGGTTATGGGTAGGAAAAATATAATCCACAAAGAATGCTTAGGGATTTCCAATTGAAAATTTTAGGTACTTCTTTATAATAAACATGAAAACAAAAAGCATCTGCTTCTTCAACCTCATCTTTGAGAACATCTGGAAATTGGTGGACACACCAAGGTATATTTCCCTAAGATATTTTACAGGTTTCAGATGACTGTATTATATTCATGAATACATTTATATCATCCGGATAGCATATGCAAAATATATGTGCATGTACAGTTTAAATAATATATCGTCAAATATATTGTAATGTATCCTAGATGTAAAACTCCATGCTTGGGAATTATTTATTGCTTTCAAAATAAACATTAAGAGTCACGGATTTCAAATAACCCAAGAGATGTCCTGTTATCTCCAAAGGGAGAGAAGCCATGGGTTTTCTGTTCTATTTCAGAAGTTACATTAATAGCACTGGATTCATGAACATTTACTGGAAAAGAGATTAGACTGAAGTTTAAAGATAAAAGGTCATAGTATGTGGGGTTGGAAGGTACCTTAAGGAACCTAGTCCAACACTGCCATTTTACAGATGAGGTTCAGAGAGGTCACACTGGTAATAGAAATGAGACTTGAACCCAGATCCAATGACTCCAAATCCAGGTCTCCTACATCATACCACAGAATCTTTCAAAGTAGATTATGTATTTAAACAAATTAGGCAAAGCAACAATGTACCATCTCTGGTTCAAGAGGCAATCTGTCAAACCCCAAACCACATTTTTTCTTTTAAATTTTTAAAAATTAATTTCATTATCACAGTAAGAAAAGAAAGAAAAATTAACATAAAAATCTGACATTGTGAAGAAAGTCTGGTTCTGTTGATCGACTATGATTTTTCAGGGTATTTGGAAGGAAACCACTCCCTTAAGACTTGACTGTATGTGTATTATTTAAATAAAATACATACTACTCTGAAATAACTCCCTTCCTTTAAGTAGCATTCAATAAAAGACCAACCCTAATTCATTTTTCTCAACATCCTGTACTCTTTTTTCCTACATGTTCTCAACTCTTGTGTTCTTTTTTTTTAATGGATGCCCACAGTACTCACACTGTATAGTCTCTATAGGTCTCTTCCACAGTTATCCTTCTTTAAGACTTCCGTTCTGCTACACAGGCCTTCTGCCTTTTTACTCCTTCATTACAGTTTCTTTCTGCCCTACTTCACATATAAGTTTACATATAATCTCTTTCTCCTTCAATACTTTTCCAACAACTTAATCTGTCTCCCTCATGGAGTTCTTGCCAAACCACTACCAAGCCACTCATCCATGTTACTGCCTAATACCAGCGTTGTTCATTCATGATTCCGACCTTGGGCTATATTTCATACAAAACACTGCCTTCCACAATAACTGGCTTCAATGTGCATAGGAAAGAATTTATTGCATTTGAAAACACACCCAAACTTGAGTTTGTTTGTAGAGCTAAGATGTCAGCAGTACCATGGAATAGCTTTGAGAGAGAAGAATATTCTAGATTATTAAGGCACAAAGGAAGCTGCTTTCCTTACTTCCCTTTACTAAAAACATAGAAATGACCTTTGTGTGCTCTCTCTCAGTAATAAACAGAAAATAATCATCATAAAAATGATTACATTTTCATGTTCTGAGGTAACTATTTTCCTCTTGAAAAGCAACATGCACCATGAAAGGAAGGCAGCCTTCGGAATAAAAGACCTGAGTTCAAGTTTTGATGCAGACAAATACTGTGCTAACCAGAGGTAAGTCACTTCATCTCTCAGTCCTCCCTCAACTCTGCTCCTTCCCCCCTCCCAAATCTTTAAAACTTTGAATTTCCATCTGCATCTACGGAGGTAATTCCCACACCAAGTTTCCTATACCTATGAAATTACAGGTCTGGACTGCTTCCCTGCTCCTCCTCAATTAAAAAAAAATTTTCCTAGCTTTTGAAAAAAAATTTTCTATAAAGAATGCCTATATATTTGTAACTAAGTATATAAACCCGGCCCACTTCCCCAATCACCAAAAAATAAAAAGTTTTGAAAAGATATTTGCAAATGATATCATAAAGTCCTTGTTCACTTTTCATCTGCAACAGTTCACAAAGATGATTGATAAATGATATGTAAAGGCAAATTCATTAAAATTTAGGGATAGGTCAGTAAACAATGCAGTGTATGTTACACAATGGAAAGGTTGTTGACTTTGGAGTTAGAGAACCTGGTTCTGAAGTCTATTTATTTATTCCCTGTTTTATTTAAAGCGCATCACTTAAACTTTCTGAACTGCAATTTCTTCCACTGTCAGAAGGTATTGGATTCTTGATGTATCTGGCCCCTTTCAGATCAAAGTCAATGATTTTAGGAACATGTTCTTACTTCAAATTCTGTAAAAACCAAAAATGTCTACCACAGAGAGGAAGGTAAAATGTGTTAAGAATGAAAGTCTATACCAACATTGAAAAGAAAACACCACCTATTACCAGTAAGAATGCACATCATTTCTACATGCAAAGACTTAAGTTTTTAAAGTATAAAAACTGTGTAATAATTTTTAGAAAACATTACATTTCAATATGAATCATAAAAGATTTAGCATCAAATTTTTGAGTTATACATGTTGACTCCTATATAGATTAAGTTAACTTAGCGGTCAAATTTGATCCTGTGATTGTTCAAAGAAAAGCAAAATGCAATGTATTATTTTACAAAAACACACTTCCAAAACAGGGGGGAAATATGCTTTTGACAAAGACTAGCTATGTCATTTATCAAAACTCTAGTATCTTCTCTAGTTTAGGGGAAAACCCACTAGGGTAAAATTTAAAGCTTCATTTTCTTTTATTTGTCCATGAAGCCAAATAAACACATATAGAAGACACATGTAACAGAGAGAGGTGTGGCAAGAAGACTACATTTCCATGATTCTTGGGACTCAAATTATGGTCCTAATTGCAGTGCCTAAGTCTTTCCTCTGAAACTTGACTTTAGGGTGATTGTTTCCTAAGGCAAACAAAGAGAAAAGAAAAAATATCTTGGCTATAGCCAGGGAATTGTTTCCACAAGGCAGGCCAGAGCTGAGTGACCAAGGTTACAACATAAACCAAAAATGTATGGAGATGCAGAATGAGAAAATGAGTACAAATAATAGGATTTAAGATTTACAGCATGGCTGTCCATACTGAAAGCCTGAGCCTTTCCCCTCACCGGAGAATAAATCTTAGACGAGAGAGATCGTTTCTCAAGTACTTTGGGGGAGGGGACATAAAAGGAGAAGATGATAGTGACTTAGAAAATGTATATGAGATCATTTCTGACTTATTTTACTAGTCATTTCAGAACAAGTTAAATATTTTGGTTTTTTTGTTTCAATGTGTATTCTTTGCCTGGTCTACTAAGAAGGGAAATCTGAATTTATTTGACGCTAGATTACCCAGGAAACTGGGTGGGAAGAGAGAATGAGTCACATCAAGGAATTTACTGATAAAATAAATTAACCCCTGAAATACCAATACACTGAAAATGCCAATTCATATGAACAAGTGACAAATAGGTTATGTCAAGTAGGGTTCATGTGGGATTTTTTAAAGATATCGTATAGATAGGGTGCCAGCACTAGCTAGCATTAGGAAATAAATCCCAAAATTATACCTAATAAGTTACATTTTAGGGGCTCACTCAGGATATTGATTTTTGTCTTGGTCTTAGGCTTTTCATACCCACAATGTCTGAGTTTAGACAGCCCTTTTCAAATATCAGTAAAGAGGTGATTCTGGGATGAGTACGATCGCCTTTTGGGGCTGAGTCACCACCATGACCACTTTTATAAGAGAGGATTGGATGCTCACTAAGAACTGTTGATTTCATGAATGCCTTTGGGCTGCAGTGACCACACCACTGAAAAGACTTTACACATTGAAGTGGACTCTGGAAATATGTAAGATGCTAGGGAAAGTATTTTGGAAAAAGAACAACGCTGCTGCTGAAATGAATGAATTGATGATATTGTACAAAACAGCTACTGTGTCTAAAGACACCTTGTGTCATTTTCAAGGACTGTACTTTTATTTTAAATGAGTGGAAGATGTAGTGGGTGTGCCAACGCATTGTTTTCACAGTCAACAAGTATTTATTAAGTGCCTATTAACATTTCACTCCTTGTGCTAAGCTTTGAGGATACACAGAACATAAAAAAATGGCTCTACTCTCAAGGAGTTCATAATCTAATAAAGGAGACAACATGCAAACAAATATGTCTGACTATACACAAAGAAGCTACGTACAGAACAAGTTGTTTGGGATCCTTGTTGTCAAGATTGACACCGTATTTTTTTTTTAAAAATGACCATTAAAAAGGATCACATAGAAAGAGACTGGAGGTTGGTGAACTAAAAAAGACAGGGACTCATCAAAAAACCCTCTCCTCCAACAAACTTTCCTTTCCCATGGGATTATATACAGTTCTTCAAGTCTATAGTACTATCCTAGAGCTGAAAAAGTCTAAAAGTGAAAAGTATCCAATGCCTCTAAAGGCCCAAGCCCATCATAAAACCTCCACACAATCCAGTCAATTCTCAATATCCTGTCTGTTTTCTGGCTGTCCCTTGACTCTAGCTTCTGTTTAGTCTAAGGATCCACGATTCAGGAATTCCTCTATTTATACAAGAGGCTTGATCCAGGAATTTCTCTGCACTTCCTGATTTTCCTCTGTTATTCAGACTCTTGCTCAGATTCCTCTAGCTGTGACTGGCCCAAGAACTTCACACTACATTCTACTGTTCTTTGACCTAACCTAGAGCTTCAGCATCCTCTAGAGCATCTGTAACTTAGTCTTAGAAATTTGCTTGTGTAACTGAGAGATTAAATAGTCATGTAGTCGGTATTTTTTAGAGGAAAAAGATTCAAACCCAAATGTTGCTGACTCCATAGCCAATCCTGAAGTCATTATGCCACCTACACTGGCTCTCGTGTACATGTTTAAAAATACAGCTACTATCAAGGTAAAAACTGGGGACGTTTTGCTACGATGATAGAACCAAAGGCAAAAATATTTCAATGTGTCCCAATGTGATACTCATAATGAGGTTAAAAATTCTGATAAAATTACAGTTGTTATGAATGGAGTGATGACATTGTAACAGGAGGTATAACATTTGTGTAAATATCTTTCCAATAGATAGTTGGGCAAGATACAGGAAATTATTCAGACTTTACTTCCCAAAAGGAACACATATCACTGTTGTTAGATATTGCATCTCACTTTGGATCTGAGTTCAGAGCATGGAAAAGTCATTCGTATCCTTGGAATTACTGCACAAGGAAAACAGCTATTTCAGTAACATTCTAATTGTTTTGGTATCCTATTAAAATATTCCCCACTAATTCTGTTCTGTAAAGGTAAATCTGCAAAATCTAGAGTAGAAGGCTTTGAATGTAATGGGCTTCCTACACTAACAACAAAAAATCTGGTTAGCCTATCATTCTATCTTCTGGACCTATCTACAAATCAACTTTTCTGGACATCTGAAATGTATCAGATGTTTATAATTGAGGAATCTTGGTCACTGCAAGATTCACAAGTATTTTCTAAATGTAACTTATGACCTAGGACTGAAGTCCTGGCTCCTCATGGCTGAAGTTTAAGATTAAAAGGGTATCTTTTGATTTTTCTCATATGGATTTCTCAAGTTCTCATCCAATGCTACCAAGGAAAATGTAAGAGTCTTGTTCTTGTCAAAATGGTATAGGAGAAGAAGGAAGGGAGGAAGTCAAGGAGAAAGGGAGGAAGAGAGGAAAGGAAGAAAGGAGGACTAGTTTTAATGCATGCACTCCAGTTTAACACATTGAATTGAGGTCAGATTGTATGTATACATTTTTTTAAAGGGAGGTCTTGCAGCCATTCCCATGTTAGGCAAAATAATTCTCCTTCCCTCTGGTGGGCTTCTTCCTCACAGCTATATTACAGACCTCCAGCCTTATAGTACTACCTTGGGTTGATTTTTTTCTCACTTTCAACTCCTCAAAGGAGAAAGTATTTGCTACTTTTAGTCAAAAAACCCTCTCCTCCAACAAACTTTCCTTTCCCATGGGATTATATACAGTTCTTCAAGTCTATAGTACTATCCTAGAGCTGAAAAAGTCTAAAAGTGAAAAGTATCCAATGCCTCTAAAGGCCCAAGCCCATCATAAAACCTCCACACAATCCAGTCAATTCTCAATATCCTGTCTGTTTCTGGCTGTCCCTTGACTCTAGCTTCTGTTTAGTCTAAGGATCCACGATTCAGGAATTCCTCTATTTATACAAGAGGCTTGATCCAGGAATTTCTCTGCACTTCCTGATTTTCCTCTGTTATTCAGACTCTTGCTCAGATTCCTCTAGCTGTGACTGGCCCAAGAACTTCACACTACATTCTACTGTTCTTTGACCTAACCTAGAGCTTCAGCATCCTCTAGAGCACATGAATCCCTAAGATACATGATTCACTGGAGTGCACACATATCTATGTAAAGTTTTACTCAAGCAACTAAGTCCTCAAGTTACTCTGAATGAAATTAGATTTCCTCTCCTCAACTCCTCAGATCTGGTCCTCTTTGTCTAAGTAAGCTTCCAAACTCTGTTTAAAGTCTAAGACCAAGACATGATTTAAGGTGTGGTGAATCAATCAATCAATCATCTTTAAACTGATGTCAGTAGGGCTACCCAGAGCAAGGAAGAAATTCACATCTTAAAGAGTTATCTTATCAAAGGAATTTCACACCTTGTAAAAGGTACATCTCAACATAAAGCACCTATCTATGAATGACTACCAAGATCTACTATAATGTCTAGGAAGATTAAACTACATGTCAACTATATCTTAGTGAATTCTAAATTTTCTGAAGTCATTACTCTAAATATGGTATACAAAAATGAGATATTTGAAAAATGCTTTGCAAATCTTAAAATGCTATGTAAATATTAGCTGATAGTAGTAGTAGTGGTACTAGTAGTAGTAATATTAGTAGTAGTAGTAGTAGTAGTAGTAGTAGTAGTAGTAGTATTGTCGCTATCATTATCTAGGAAAGCCATCTTAGTCAGACTTCTGTGTTTCTATTTCTTCACCTGTAAAATGGAGAGAATAAAATCTTCACTACCTTTATCAAAAGGCTTAAGGAAAACTCTTTGGTAAACCTTAAAATGCCTTAATAATGTAAACTATTTATCTTGTAACATTTTATACAATATTTATCTGTTTTAATATCCCTCCACTTGTCACAGAGAGATATCATGAATGACAAATAATATTTTTAAAAAGCAAAAGAAAGAGGGGAAAAAAAGAAAAAAGTTAACAGACTTAATACTTTAAAAAAATCTGAAAATATATGCAATGTTCTAGATTCTTACCTCTGCAAAGGAATGAAGTGGTGCATATTTTCACATTTCTTTTGGGCAATGTTTGTTCTTGGCAACCTTTGCTTATGATTATTTTGTGGTTATTATTCTTTCCCTTTACATTATTGTCATCATAGATATTGTTTTCTTGGCTCTGCATACTTCACTCTCATCAGTTCATGTAAATCTCTCCATACTTCTCTGTATTCATCATATTTGTCATTTTTTACAGCATATTAATATTCTACTATATTCATGTGTCACAATTTACTTAGTCTTCTTTAATCAATGTACATCTATTTCATATCCAATTCTTTGCCATCATAAAAGTAGATAAGGTTATTTTCTGTTTATTTACACAATGTTGTACTGTAAAGTTTTATTCCATTAAATATATTGATTTGATGAGTAAAAAAATGTATAAGGGGATTTTTTTTCATATAAATGACCTTGGAGAAGCTCTAAACACATTAGTGTAATCTCTGAATCAGTTTTGTATTTGTTCATTTTATTTGCATAATTCAAAATTGCTTTCCAAAACGGTTCTACTGATTTCCAGCTGCACCAATAAAACTCTAGTGTGCACTATCTTCTCTTGACCTCTCCAATATTAACTATTTCCATACTTTATCATCTTTGCTTATTTGTTAAATATGAGGTAAAACCTCAGGCTTTGTTTTAATTTTAATTTTTCTAATTATGAGTGATTTGGAGTATTCTTTCACTTGGTTTTAATAGTTTGCAATTCTTCTTTTGAGAACTATTTATTCATATCATTTGACCACTTACTCTTAGAGAATTGTATTTGGTTTTATATTACATATATGTATATGTATGTATATGTAAACATATAATTGTGTGCACATATTATATACATATGTAGCCTATGCCTATGTACATGTTTGTTGTTTATATGTCTTAGATACCTTATTTAAGAAATCTGGTAATTTTTTCACATTCAACCACTTTTTTATCCTAGTTGGATTATTTTTTTTTTGTGCAGAAGTTTTTCAGTTTCAGTCTTCTGACACTTTCTTTGTTCCTAAATATTGGTCAATATATTACTTTAATTTTCTATTTCAAGTATTAAAACTTAAATTAAAACAAGTTAAATTTATGAGATGTAAACTATTCATTTTTATATTGCTCTGAGGCTTAGCCCTTTTTTTAAAAAAATTACAGATAGAGGAATTCTGTCTTTGTCACTAGGTTGAGATAGAGCTGGTTCAAGAGCTTAGTAGTGGAGAAGCATTCTTTATTGCTGATTCCTGAGAAACTATACCATTACAGACTTTCTTCAGGTTAAAATCTACGGAGAAGAAAGAAAAAGATTCTCTTGAAGACATACAAAGGGAAGTTGACTCCTCAACATGTCCCTTATTTCCAGCTCAGCTCCCTAGAGTCTTCAAGGATTCCTCCTTGACCTCCATCTTGATTATGCAAAATTTCAGCTCATTCTCACTTCAAGAGTTCATTTACTTGTGCGTATTTTCTGATACGCTTTCATCTGTAGAACTTCTCTGACTTTTGTTTATTCTCGGCTTGGATCAATGGTTTATTTACTATTCATTTTTTGTGATGGTCTTTTGTATAGCATTTGGTGGGAAGTAGTCAAATTTTGTGGATGTGAGCTAGGGATACCCTTCACCCTTAAGGTGTAGCAACCAGGGAAGCTTGTGGTTTTATTACTTTTAATACTTAAAAGAACCATGACCTTAGGTGAGCAATATTTTGGGGAGCACATTGAAATAATTATAATTTGGCATCCCCCTCTCAGAGGAGGAGACGATGACTAGTCCCATGCCTGCTGTTCTTACCTGTAGGAAGGAATCAAACTCTCCTTTAGTTGGGGGATGGGAGTGGGCTGGGGCAAGAATCTAGAGATATATATCCATGGCTCCCAGAGAACTACATTTAGACAAGCCATGTGGATGTTTATACTTTTTCATGAGAAACATATACACTACACCCAAAAGTCAACCCTAATCTTTTAGACTTCCAAAACTAGACTTTATTTCTGAATAAGTTAAGGTAACCTGGCATTCACAAGTTCATTATGCAATCCTCCACTTTGGTTTGGCTCTGAAGAAATGCATTAGTTCAATATCTAAAAGACAAGGTTTTAAAAGTAATTTGGACTCATGAGGATTCTACTAGTTCTTAAAAAAAAATGTTGCATTTACCTCTGCTGGTTTTTTTTCAGTATCATTCTCTCCCTCTCCTAACTATCCATCCTTTTTTTGTTTCCCTGTTTACTAGGCTAAGAGAAAAAAAAATGTCTTTAAATAATTTTTAAAGTACTGTAAAATAAAACAAAATAAAAATATTCATTCCCATGAAAATCAAACAAAAAAGAATGGAAATGGTGGACAGAGATTTTTAAACTTATTCTTAGATTCTGTGACTGGTTTCTTTTACATCTTGGCCTCAGAGGTCAACGTTGATTTTATTTTTCCTATTTCCTTTAGTATTTTTTTCTTCTAAGACTGCCAGAATCTGAATAGCAATGGCCTATATGCAACAGTTATAAACTTTTCCCAGTCTAGCAAAAAAAGAAGGGGGAGGAGGAGGAGGAAGGAAAGAAAGAAAGAAGTAAGGAGAAAAGAGAGACCATTTTCTTTCTGACTAGTGTTCAGAGTCAAGTTTGATTTTTATCAGAATTGAGACAGTTCATCTCATAAATGGGTTTCTCAGATTGTCCTGGGGTCCTATACAGGAACAATCTTTTTTGTCAAAATTCAAGTGCGTAAAATTGACTCTGCCCTCGAAAGGCCCATTATTTAAAAAAAAAGAAAAGAAAAAGACATTTCATCTCTGAGTACAGAGTGAAACATGAGACTTTTAGTGGGGTGGGGATTGTAGAAGGAAGCAGTGGGGGAGGGAGGGGAGGCAAAAACTGGATGCCAACAGGAGAACCACTCCAGAGGTATGCTGGGTTATAATTAATGGCATGAGGTTACAACTTGCAGCTGACATCGGTTACAGTAAAAGGTCAGGATCCTGCTGCAATTTGCATTTACTGATTTGGAAGACAGTCTCCAGCAATCTTCCCCTCCCCCAACTCCCATGGCCTTCACTGTCTAGCCGATCCCCATTGCATTCCTTTCTTTATTTCACTGAAGACTATTTCATTCTTCAGATACACATTTCTCTCTCTCTCTCTCTCTCTCTCTCTCTCTCTCTCTCTCTCTCTCTCTCTCTCTCTCCTCTCTCCCTCTTTCCCTCTCTCTCTCTCTCTCTCCCTCTTTCCTTCTCTCTCTCTCTCTCCCTTTTTCCCTCTCTCTCTCTCTCTCTCCCTCTTTCCCTCTCTCTCTCTCTCTCTCTCTCTCTCTCTCTCTCTCTCTCTCTCTCTCTCTCTCTCTCTCTCTCTCTCTCTCACGCACACACACAGATATGCATGTGGACTCAAGAACTTGTTCACTCCTTTGGATTTATGAGGGAAGGGGGCCTGAACTTTGGGAGCTATTGCCAAAACCAAGTGCATTCTTCCATTTGGGCCCTCCCCCCTCTTCCAGTGACATTTGGAAGGACAAAAGTGGGCATGTCAGAACGAGCTTCATTTCTAGTGGGTAGGATGTTCACTGTTGAGCTTCAGACAGCAATTTCGGTGTCAAAAGCATTTTGTCTGAAGGACTCAAGATCTTTACGAATGTGCACCTCTGGTGAGAAGAGAAAGCAGAAGAGAGGGCAAAAACACTACAGCTGCAAGCCCCCACAGCCACAGACTGGGTCCAACTTTCACTATGATTCTCCCAAAGCTGTATATCCAGAACAGGGGCACTTTCTCCTGTCCATCTACACAGCAAGCTCATCTTCCAAGCAGTTTAGCTATGAGAAAAGCACTAGATTTGGAGACGGAAGACTGAGGGTTGGAATTCTTCTTCTACCACTATCAATATATTACTTTGAACCTCAGTTTTATCACCTGTAAAATGGAATAGGGAGGGTCGGACTAAATGCGTGCTAAGATCTCTCTCAACTCTTATCCTTGTTCCAAGTGGGTGAGCAACATGAAAGTAGCATTTTTTTCAAGGCTCCCCAGATGTCTATAAATTATAGGATTTAGGGATGAAAGATCATCTCCACCTTCATTTCAGGTAAAGAGACTGAGGCCTGGGGAACAGTACCTTTTTATTCCCTTTCCTGTAGCCACCTCTTCTCCTAAAGTCTACCACACCCCACAAACAATCAGTGACCTCATGTTTTCCACACACATATACCAGCTGTTCAGATTTCCCTACTATTGCAGCCTATCTACACCTGTACTCTCAGGAAACAGTCCTTTCTGGATCTTTTCCTCCCCAAAGCTCATCAAAACATCCCAGTCCTGTTTCCCATGCATTCAGGGGCCAGTCTGCTATTTCAGTACTTTAGTAGATAGAGATGAGCAATTTCAAGGTTGTGAACCCTGATCCCAAAACTATTCAGATCACAATCCCTTTAACTTAATAGAAGGTCCTGGAAAGGGCCAAAAATATGTCACCCTGAAGCCAAACCAGTAATTAACCTCAACACACTTAACTTGCTCGTCCTCAAACAACATACAGTCCCTCAGCAGGCACAATCCAAGCCTTTTCTGACTTGGTAGGACCTGCTAGATATTGAATTCTTCTCTTAGAATTCAGGTTTATCTGAACAAAATAAGGAGGAATCAGAGAAAAGGATTAGTGGAGGTTCTCTATTATGCAATCTTGTAAACTTGAAGCAAAGTGTTAATATCTGAGAACAGCTTATCATATTATCACTCTCAGATAATATTCCTTTCCTAGATTTATTTGCAAATTAATAAATAGGTAAAAAAACATACTTTATTTAGATAGAATAAAGAGTGGAATGATATACTGGAAAAAGTATTGACTCTAGAGTCAGAGAAACTGGGTTCAAATGCAGACTGATATTTTACTACCTGTCTGAACTTAGGCAAGTAAATTTTCCTCCCTGAACCTCAAGTTTCTCATCTATAATGTGGAAGGGGTACAGTAGACTAGATTGCCTCTAAGACCACTTCCAGTTCTAGATTCTACATTCCTATATAAATAATTGCTTAATACTACACCAAGATTTTGGGGGATATTTTGTATATAGCACCTTTTAGATACTCCCCGATACCATGGTCGTTTGGGGAGTAATGAACGAACTCTTCAATTCAGCCCAATCATTTATTCTGTTGATAGGCCATACAAAAGACACAGAAATCCAATTACAAGAGCAGTTAATTAAGACCTGAAGAATTATGAAATGTGATAGCATTGTGTGGAGGATATACTGCAAGCCTCAAGGTCAGGAACATCTGATTTCTTTCTTTTTTTTTCTCCCAACATTTAAAAAAATCTTTTCCCCAATTTATTTATTTATTTTTAGTTGTCAGCATTCATTTTCACAAGATGATGAGTTTCAAATTTTCTCCTCATCTACCTGTATTTCTTATTTCCCAGTTACATACAAAAACAATTCTCAACATTCATTCCTAAAACTTTGAGTTCCAACTTCTCTCCCTCCCTCCCCACTCATCTCCACTGAGAAGACAAGCAATTCAATATAGGATATATATATATATATATGTAGTTTTGCTAAAGACTTCCATAATAGTCATGTTGTGAAGGACTCCCTATATTTTCCTCCATCCTATCCTGCCCCCATTTATTCTATTCTCTCTTTTGACCTTATCCCTCCCCAAAAGTGTTTCCTTCTAATTAACCCCCTCCTCTCATTTGGCCTCCCTTCTATCATACCCCAACACCTCACTTATCCCTTTCTCCCCTACTATCCTGTAGTGTAAGATAGATTTTCATACCAAACTGTGTGTCATGTTATTCCCTGCTTAAACCAAATGTGATAAGAATAAGCTTCACTTTTTCCCTCTCATCTTTCCCTTTTCCCTTCCATTGACAAAGCTTTTTCTTGACTTTTATATGAGAGATAATGTGCCCCGTTCCATTTCTCCCTTTCTCCTCTCAATACATTCCTCTCTCTCACTCCTTAATTTTATTTTTTTAGATATCATCCTTTCCTATTCCACTCACTCTCTGCCCTCTGTATATATATATATATATATATATATATATATATATATATATATATATATATATATATGTATGTATGTATGTATGTATATGTATATGTATAATCCCTCCAGCTACCCAAATACTGAGAAAAGTTTCAAGAGTTATAAATATTATCTTACCATACAGGAATGTAAATAGTTCAGCTTTAGTAAGTCCCTTATGATTTCTCTTTCCTGTTTACCTTTTCATGTTTCTCTTGATTCTTGTGTTTGAAAGTCAAGTTTTCTATTCAACTCTGGTCTTTTCATCAAGAATTCTTGAAAGTCTTCTATTTCATTGAATGACCATTTTTTCTCCTGAAGTATTATACTCACTTTTGATGGGTAGGTGATTCTTGATTTTAGTCCTAGTTCTTTTGAATTCTGGAATATCATGTCCCAAGCTTTTTAATCCCTTAATGTAGAGGTTGCCAGATGCTGTGTTATTCTGATTGTATTTCCACAATACTCGAATTATTTCTTTCTGGCTGCTTGCAATATTTTCTCCTTGACCTGGGAACTCTGGAATTTGGCTACAATATTCCTAGGAGCTTTTCTTTTTGGATCTCTTTCAGAAGGTGATCGGTGAATTCTTTCAATATTTATTTTACCCTCTGATTCCAGAATATCAGGGCAGTTTTCCTTGATAATTTCATGGAAGATGATGTCTAGGCTCTTTTTTTGATCATGGCTTTCAGGTAGTCCCACAATTTTTAAATTGCCTCTCCTGGATCTATTTTCCAGGTGAGTTACTTTTCCAATGAGACATTTCACATTGTCTTCTATTTTTTCATTCTTTTGGTTTGGTTTTGTAATTTCTTGGTGTCTCATAAAGTCATTAGCTTCCATCTGCTCCATTCTAATTTTTTATTTAAAGTTTTCAACATTCATTTCCACAAAATTTTGAGTTCCAAATTTTCTCCCCATCTCTCTCCTTCCCCCATCCCAAAATGCCTTGCATTCTGATTACCCCTTCCCCCAATCTGCCCTCCCTTTCAACACCCCTCCCTTCCCTTATCCCCATCTTCTCTCTTGTCCTATAGGGCAAGATAAATTTCTATACTCCATTACTGTACTTCTAATTTCCCAGTTGTATGCAAAAACAACTCTCAACATGTGTTCCTAAAACTTTGAGTTCCAACTTCTCTTCCTTTCCATTCTAATTTTTAAGAGCTATTTTCCTATTTAAGAACCTTTTCCACTTGGCTAATTCTGCTCTTTAAAGCATTCTTCTCCTCATTGGCTTTTCCAGCCTCTTTTGTCATTTGAGTTTGTTTATTTTTTAAGGTATTAATTTCTTCAGCATTTTTTGGGTCTCCTTTAGCAAGCTGTTGACTTGCTTTTCATGATTTTCTTGCATTGCTCTCATTTCTCTTCCCAACTTTTCCTCCACCTCTCTTACTGGATTTTCAAAATCCTTTTTGAGCTCTTCCATGGCCTGAGACTAGATGTGGAAGCCTTGAGTTTTAGATCTTCCTCTAATGGTATACATTTTTCCTCCTCATCCAAAAAGATGGAAGAAAATACCTGCTCACCAAGAAAGTAATATTCCATTGTCTTATTCTTTTTTCCCTTTTGGGGGCATTTTCTCAGCCAGTCACTTGGCTTTTGAGTTCTTTGTTAAAGGGATGGTATACTCTGGGAAACTGTAAGTTCTCAGTTCCTCCAAGGTGGCACAATCAAGGGAGAGGAGTTTATTCTTCTCCTGGTCTGTACCCTGGTCTGTGAGTAGATTCCTTATCCAGAGCCTACACCAGCTCCACCATGCCAGCAATCCTCCTCACCCCAGGGCTGTCATTCAAGGCTGAGATTCTGATCAGCTGCTCAATTCCCCCAGGGGCTTTAGGTCATGACTCCAATAATGGAAGCTGCTGCTGCCTGGGGTCAGGGTTAGACCACTAAGTTCCTTCTCATTCAAGTAAAAAAGCTTTCTCACTGACTTTTGAAACTATCTTTGGCATTTATGAGTTGAGGAATCTGGAACCCACAGCTGCTCCCTTGAAGTGGATGCCTTGAAGTCCACTCCAGTCCTGTCCTTGCTGTGTCACAGCATATGCTGTGCTGCACTCTGCTCTGTGCCTGGGCTGTGCTCCACTCTGCGTCTGTACTGGGCTGTGTTCCACACCTGTGCAGGAACTCCTGATTTCCAGTCTCATTTCTGACACATCCTCATTATGTGCCTCTAGGCAAGTCTCTTTCATCTCAGTGCTCCCAGATGAACCACTAAAACTGTAAAATGAAGGCACTTGCCTAAACTATACTAGAAGAATAGAGGGACCTTCTTCCCTTTGAGTTACCCATACTAAAGGAATCAAAGGTTCCTCTCCATTAAAAAAATGAAATAGCATTAATAATAAGGAAAGGAATTAAGTAGTAGAATCATCCATTAGATTATAAACTTTTTGAGGGCAAGAACTGTCTTTTGCCTCTTTTTGTATTCCCAGAATTTAGCACAGTAGTTGAAATATATTAGGCACTTAATAAATGTTGATCGAATCTTTGTAGCTATCTGCCAAAGGATGCACTCTCCTATACTTCTTTGGGACTTAAAAATTAATTCAAAGCCATTTGGGATTATACTGAAAAAAAATGGCTAAAATATCCATACACTTTGATCCAGATATCACAATGTTAATCACATTATCTGAAGAAGGTCAAATACAGAGACAAAAATACTATATACACTAGAATATTCATAGCCACATTCTTTGTGGTAGCAAAGAACTAGAAAATACCTGCCCATCAGTTGAGGAATAGCTCAACAAATTGTGGTACATGAATATAAAGGATTATTCCTGCAGTGAAAAAATGATGAATATAAAGGACTCAGAGAAGTATAGGAATATTTCCATAAAATAATGCATGCTGAAGTAAAAAGAAACAAAACATAGATATAAATACTCATAATGACTAGAAAAATGTAAGTGGAAAGACCAAAGTAAACAAAAAAAGACCTATGATATTGAACCCTTTGTAATTATAATAAAATTAGAGTACAATTACAAGAATTATTCCCCCTCTTCCCCCTAAAAAGCATGATGGGAGAACACAAGTATAGAACATAATACATGCTCCCAGACTTAGCTGATTTTTTGGTTAGTTTTGCTGAGTTCCTTTGTGTTTTTCTTCTTTATTATTTGGTACAAGAAATAGATTACTGAGGTTTGGGGAAGATATTAAGAAATGATGGTGATGTAAAAACAAAAGATATCAAAACTTTTTTTTTAAATTTCAAGCCAATTCATTTTTAAGTCTTCTAATTCCCCAGCATAAGAGAAGGAACAAAATCCCTCTTTGGAACTAATCATTGCAGTAGTGGATGCTTATAGCATGGATGTCTCCTTCTGGCACTGACTTTCTCAAGTGTTGTTGGGGCAAGCTAGAAAACCTCCAAATTTAATTTCAATATTTTGGTTATTATGGGACAATGAGGTCAGTGATAACATCACTACCCATCCACTGTCTTCTCTCTAACCCAAATGCAATTCCCTATCTTGTCTCTTCTTTCTGTACTATCATATATTTATATGTATATATATACATATACATATGTGTGTATGTATGTATGTATATGTATATATAAAACTGCTTTTTAAGCTTTCATTATTGTAGAATACAAAATTTTCATCGGGAGACATCACCCTACTGCTGACATTCTTATCTTTCTAGGAAACAGTCCAGATAACTTTTCTCAAGGTATGAAACTCCTTTGGTCCCATACATTTTGAGAAATTAAGTCCTAGCATGTGCCTAATATATACATATATATGTGTGTATGTATGTATACATATATACACACACACACACATATATATATATATATATATGCCTCTATGTATGTAGTACTATTCAAATATATATAGATGCTATCATGATTAATAATATCATTCCCTTAAAAGTGTTACCAAATTTATAGTAGTTTTTGGTTAGCATATATTTTAACAATGAAGTACAACTATGTAGGGCTCCAGGAAATGTTTTATGTTTAAAAGGAAACCTCATACTTGAAAATGTTGAGAATGCATGGCCTTAATCAAAAGAAATGATTATCATACAGGTTTTAAAACACATCAGAGCACAAAATAGCAAAAGTAACTTGAAATCGTCGAGATGATGAGGAAAATGAACTGGAGTCCTTGTAGTAGAATCAATGTAAGAGAAAGATGGAGAGAACTATGATTTTTGTATCTACTCTACGGACAGTTGATTGGCTCCTGATGTGTATCATCCCCATAATAGTGACTGGCAGTCAGCCAATCAGTAGCATTTATGCAAAGAGGACCAGTGAATGGTTTCTTTCTCCTTTTTTTTTACTTGTATGCACCCTAATCTATTTATGTAGGTCCATGAGTATAGAATTCCTGCATGCAGTGCTGTTAATGTGATAGAAGGGCCAGTGGGTTAGAAATGTGGATCATGTAGGCCATTGCCCATTGTACCTCCCTGTTACGTTGGCCTTGTTCGTAGCTGCAAGATTCCAAAAAGAATTCAACTTAGTGACCTGAAATCCCTTGATCTTCACAACATATGATGTGCTTGTCTGGGAAGGAAAGATATTTTAAAGGTTTAGCACATGTAAAGGTTATGGGAAACAAGTATCACCAAAGGCTTGAAATCTGGGAACAAATGTCATTAAAAATTTGAAATTTGCTTCCCAAGAATGATGTGAGGTTTTCCTTTGGCAGCAATGGCATAGTGAAAAGAGTATTGAACTCAGGGCCAGAAAACCAAGGTTCAAATCCCAGCTCTGCTACTTAAGTATCTGTGGATTTGGGGAAATCATCTATTTTTTCTCAGTCTGAGTTTTCTCATCTATTATTGTTGTCTGTCCTTTGTTTTCTAAGAGGACCAATGAAATCTCAGCATGATGTCTTGATTCGTGCATGAACTGGATTTAAGTGAGGCAGAATTGCACAAAAATCTTCAGCCTCACTCTCTCTTCCAGAGTCATTGAAGTTTAGTCACAAGACAAAAGGAATGGTGGCTTAGTAGTGGTGATGGCCCAGAATACAGTGGATGATGCTGGCATCTTTGATGTCTGACCAAGTTCTAAGCACTCCCTAGTGCCCGTGTTAGCTGCCTTCATGGCCATTGGAACACATTCTTCTCATCTGCCCATTCTGCTGGGAAGGTCTTCACATGCTTGGGGGAGGCTTCCCCTAATTCACCGATGGGTTTAAGACCCATTGGTTACCTGACTTTTAGCCCATCTGCCAAGTCCAGTTACTGGAGTGTGACCGCTAAGAGACATGCTACAGCTTCTAAGGTTTTTTCAGCTCAGATTCTATGATCCTAAGATTGGCTCTGTGATTTCAACAGTCCTCTTGCACAGAGCTGTTCAGGGGTCCTGGCAGGGGAGAAAATGGATCAGGCTGATGGATCACTGGCTGTCAGGAAAGGTGGCTGCCCACATGGTTGGGCTACAAAATACAGCTCGTAAAACTTATGAGCCATGTTCTGATCAGGTGTGACCTGAATGGAGAATGGTTCAGCTTCAGCAGAGGGGTAATTAAAAATAATTCAGTGTCACCAGAAGGCTTTCAATTTAGGTGTCAAGAGGATCTAAACCTGTCCTGGACAATCATGGACAGTCATGGACAATCTTCCAGTCACCCAAATTCTTCATCTAATTTACTTAGAGTAGAAGTAGGTTCTTTGCTCAGGTCTCCCCATCACAGAACCTGAGTCAACTGCCTACGTAGTGTGCTCTCGGTGAGACTGACCAGCAATCATTCCTTTGCATTCCTGTGCAATCTGATCTATCTGAAACTACTCCATTCTAGTCCTTTTGAGTTGAGGCCCTCCATCTCCAGGAGGACATGGCTTAAAATGCACCTGTTGGTTCACAAAGTAACACATATTGTTCATTGTCACCTAGCAAAGAAGAAAGCACTAAGGGAAAACACAAGGATGGGAACACAGAGGCTAGATAGATGTTAGAAATCATTTAATGAAATCCTAGTATTTTTAGAAGAAGAAACTGAGACTCAGAGACTTAAATTGACTTCCCTGGGGTCATAGAGCTAAGGAGGGGTAGAGATATGATCTGAATTTATCAGACCATCATCAGTAAAAGACTACTAAGCCACAGGGAGGCAGCATGCTAATATTCCAGCAAGAGAAACCTGAGTTTGGATCCTACCTCTCATGTTTACTGTATATTTATTAGCAAATATCTTATATAATCTGAATCTCAGTTTGCTTATCTATAAAAGAACTGAAGTACTCAAGGTATCTACCTCACAGGGGTGCTGTGAAGATCAGACGATGAGGTAAGAGATATGAGGTACTTTGTAATCACTTTATTATTATTGCTACTTTTATTTTATTTATTATTATTATATCATATATTATAACATTATTAATAGTATAATTATTTAATTGTTATAATTCGTATTCCTACTGTCATCATCATTATCAGCTGGCTGTGATGTAGTAGTATGATACAATTTTTACCTGCCTGGGCTTCAATTTTACCATTTGTAAAGTGACATGTTGAACTAGGTAAGGTTCTTTTCTGATATAAATCCAGTGTTCCTATTGGAACAACCTTCCCTCTCAGATCTCAAATAGTCAGTCAATAATCATTTTTCAAACACCCTACCAGGTCCCAGGCACTGTGTTAAGTCTTTCAGCTACTGAGAAAGGCACAACTGTTCATGTTCTCAAGGAACTCACAGTTGAACATGAGAGAGAACATGCAAAGGGCAATAACAAGCTAATTATAGATCTATAAACATTGTGCTTTTTTTGCACTGGGTTGGTATGTATCTTATACCTATCATAGATTATAGGTTCCAGGACAGCAAGAACTAGCTCTTTTCTTTCCCATCACTTAACATAGTGCTGTGTCCACAGTGGATATACTTAAGCAATCTAATCTAATGAATCTGTTACTATGGTTAAAGCATGAAGGTGGCAAAATTCCAGTTTTTAAAATACAAAATTATTACAGAATATTTTCTATTTCTATACCTTAAAACTGTTAGTTGCTTCTCATATCAGTGTTTGCCTACATTTATCAACACTATTTGGGAACAAATTAGGATTAAGAATTCCTTCATTTTATATTATTATGAGGTAAAATATGAGTCTCCTAATCATATCTTGAAGTGCCCATAAGGAAGAGGAAAGGATAGGAGAAAGACAGAAACAGAGACAGAGAGATAGAGACAGTGAGACAGAGAGATAAATGGACAATTCAGTGTTGTAGTGGATAGAGTGCCAGGCATGGAGTCAGGAAGACCTGAGTTCAGATTTGACCTCAGATACTTAATAGATGTGTGACCCTGGGCAAGCCACTTAATCCTGTTTCCCTCAGTTTCCTCATCTGCAAAATGATTTGGAGAAAGAAATGGCAATTGGTCTCTTATCTTTGCAAAGAATACTCAAGATGGAATCATGAAAGTCAGACACAACTCAATGACTGGACAACCACACTGGATCAAGGTGGACGTGAAGATTTGGATCCAATCTAGCCTCTAATACACACTGGCCATGACCCTGAGAAAGTCACTATAGCTATCGTTGACCTAGGTACCTCACAAAAATTCTATTTAAATTGGAGAAGAGTAGCTGATCTGCATTTGAGGAAGGAATTTCTTCACCAGTTACTTATATGAGTCAATGACAGATATAGACAAGATAGCTAGATTAAAAGATGGAAATAGCTAACTCGAGGGTTTTTAAAATTAATTTTGTTTTCATCCCAACTCTCTCACTTATCAAGGGTCACCAATTTCATATGGTCAGTGGAGGGGTTGGCCTCCAATCCAGTTGTCTAGCATTACCAGTCGGAGCTAATCCCATTGCACTTCCTCTTCTGTCTTGGAGGAGGCATCTTTTGCATTAGATACTATTAAGTGAGCTTTTCCTGTGCAAGTGAGTCACTCAGTTCTGCTTTTTCAAGGTCTTCCTAAGTTCTTCTATCCCCATTTACACTGAGTAAGTAAGTACAGTTAAGGAATGCCATACTTACAAGCTGTTTCCAAACTCCAAGCTTCACATCTGCTGTACTTAAAGTCTGGGATTGCATTCTGTTCTAACTTAATTAGGACCAGGGAGTTAAATACAGTGTCACACATTTTGATGTTGGATCATCTCTGGGTTTTGCAGGGTAAGGAGGCTAATTGTTTTGTGAGGGGACTGTCATGTGCCAGAAGTGGCTGGTAAAGGGTCTGATAATTAGACTCCTGCTGCTGAGAATATAGACCTCAGAGGATTTTTCCCCCTTTGAGTGGTGGGTTGTTTCACTGTCGCTTCCCACCCCCACCCCTCCACAGCCATTATTTACAATGGACAGCCACAAATAATCTAACTTGTGCAACAAAGGAAAGGAGGAAAGAAGCTAAAAAGTAAAGAATAAAAAAGCCTTTGCTATCAACATCCTTTTCAAATAAAGAAAAAAGAAACGATTTTGTGTTTCATAACAGGAGAACATTAAAATGACGTAGTCTCGTGCACAATGAAAACCTTGTGTTTTATTAAAATGAGAAGCTTGCTCAAGGCATCCATTACTCATTTCCGGAGGGAATAGCCAACCTTCAAGTCTGAAAAGACTCAAGTCTCTACAATCAGACTCTCCCTGTAGTAGCTGATAAGGCAGCCCTTTTTGGAAATCCATCTCTGAGTTTTTGTAGCTTAGGTTCTTTTCGGAAACCCCTCAAAGGCAGATCTAGGAACAAAAGGGGGGCAGTCCTTAAGGAGATCGCTGCTTCTTGCTGAAAAGTTTCCCTACACCCTCTCAACAGGGAAATCGGTGGAAGGCAAGGGATACGAGAGGAAATAAAATGTAAGAGTAAAGTCATCATGAGGAGGTTGAGTTAAAGACTTAGGCCAGAGCAAACGCACCTTTCCCTGGCACTTTTCTGTGTCCTCGCAAACAAGAAGGCTGAAAGGATATGTTCTGATGGCATTCGAAGTCTCTCTGCAGAGACATGGGGTGGGGGTAGCGGGGACTCCAGGTAGCAAACAGCAAATCTCATGCCAGTTCCTCATTTAGGCTTCAGAACAGGCACCTGGTCTTCATTAACATTGCTGCTGTAGTTAATGTGTTGCAGGTGTGAAAGTGTGTGGCTGAAATCTGACAAAACACCTGTCTTTTGTGGCACCATTAGATCTGCCTAGTGTGGGACATGACCCCCTCGGGTGTGCTTTCTCCTGCCTTGAAAGCCACAGTAAGCATTGTCCTGTAATTACAAAATCAGAATCATCATTGCTGGGAAGAATTCCTTAACAAATTATACCTAATTAGTCTGAAATTACCTTTAATTCATGGTGAAACCATAGGCTTAACTGTGTTCTATAACACCTTCCTTTTTATCTTTATGCAAATATGATTATACACTATGAAACTGGCACCACCAGGCATAAAAAACAGCTGCGGCTAGTTCTCTGGTTACTAAATGGGAACTGGACCAGTGCCATTGATTATGTTTTCTGGAATGCTGCACCAAAAAAATAATAATATTAGCCAGCTCCTTTCCTGAGAACTCCAGTGTTCTCCCCCACCCACAGAATCTGAATGGAAAGCAATTGCGATTTCTTCCCTACCACCACCACCCCCTGACTTTGAAACAAGCCCTCTTGTCTATCTTTCCAGCTCTGAGCCCGCTAGTGTCACAACGTGTCAAAATAGGATCCATTTTCATTCTGAAGGAAACATCATAGCATATAGTTTCTCAGCTATTCGCCTTAAGTATCCCCAAATCACATATACCTTCTCCCTCTACTTCCTCATAATTACACTATTGCTTTAGTTTATTCCTAATCCCTGACTGATCTTACATATGCCATAGGGCAGCATTATGTGCTTGCTGGCTGGAGAAAATATGGTGAAAATGCCATATTTCTCCTCTGAAAGAGGAAACTCCATTAGGACCTTCCCTTTTCATAACTTCCTAAATACCTAAAGTCTATTTTACACAATTTTGTATGTGTTACTTTCCTGTCATATATTATTCTTCAATTATTTTATGTGTTAATTCTGTCTCCTCAAACAGATCATAAGTTCTTAGAAGGCAGGAACATGGTCAGCATCTTCTAGTCTCATTATAGTTTTCATGACACAGTTGGCTACTAATTCATTCAAAAAGTATTTGTTGATGAAATGATAATAAATATGGAACACTTAAATTACCATGTTCTCTATATATCTGTGCTTTTAAGATATTTAATAATTTATATATTTAATATTATATAAATATAAAAATATATTTAATAATTTATATATTTCATATTATTTAATATTGATTCACCATATACTTAATGCCTCCTAGGTGCCAGGCACAGGGGGTACAAAAGCAACAGCAAAAATAAGACCTGGCCTCAAAGAGCTTGAATTCTACTAGGGGAAACCATGTATACACAGAATATGAAATACACCTAAACTAAAAGTGGGTAATTCCAAGAGGGATTGCAATAACCCTGGAAGATGAGAAAGTGTCACATGTGGGAGGTAGCATCTAAATTGTATCTTAAAATAGAGGCAGCCCACAGCACTCCAGAGTACAGCCAGGACGAGACTCAAATGTAATTGGGAAATATTTGACAAAATGAATAAAAATACAATAAAGCATAAAAATACTACATTTTAAAGCTGTGTCAATATGTGGCCTGCAGTGTTAGTTGTTCTTGTTTCCATTTTAATTTGACACCATTGTCTTAAAGAAAGCTAGGGATAACAAAAGGGAGACCTGAGAAAGAGGGTATCTTCCAGTTATAGGTGACCATATATTCAAAGCCATGGAGGTGGGAAATTGACAGCTAGCAAGTCAGTGTTCATTCATTCCACAAGTATTTATTTAATTGCCTCTGCTACAAATGCTTAGGCTATAACATAAAAAACCAAAACAGTCCCTGTCATCAAGGATATTAAGGGGAAATATAGGCATGGATAAGTCACTTGAAAAAAAAAAAACACAAAACAAATCCACTTAGACTGGAATGTACTGTATGAACCGTGACCAGAAATGGAAATTCTAATCAGATTAGAGTCCTAAGTTTCTCTAAAGGATTTTGCTATTTCATCCTAGAAGCACTGATATGCAAATTGGAGATATATTATCAAAATCATTTTTATCCCCTCACTGAAGTATGATTGCCTTACCATGAAGAACCCTATGCCAAAGGGGAACAAGTTCTAGGAGATCCTACTAAGCTAGAAGAATGTCCAGTATGGAGACAGCAAATGTTCTAGATTAAAGTCTAAAGAAACTCAGAAGCCTCATCACAAGGCAGTTATTTTATAAAAATCTCTTTTTTTTTGCTACAACCATGAAGAACCAAAGCAGGGCTGTGATGACTGCAAATTGATTGATCAAATGCATGACATTCTTGCTTGAGTTTTCCAGGATATTTTCAGACCTGTATTTTGCAGTATTAGGATTTGTCGTGATCAGTATGTGAAATGATAGTAAGTTTCTGATTTATAATTCTAGCAACCAGGTCATATCTTGCTAGTTATTCAGGAAGTACTAACTATTTATAGACTGCTATGATGTGTTGTGCTATCGTTACCATTTTCTTGCATGATCTGCACTGATTACTAAGTCCACGATTCTTAAGAATAACTTTTTGATAGTTTCTGATGGAAATGACTGGTCCTGAATTGCCACAACAAGCTTCCCAATTATTAAAAGTTTTATTTATATATTACTTTGCTATTACAGGTATTTACTGATCATCTCCCATTCTGAAGTAAACCAATTCACTTAAACCAACAATATAGGGACCTCATCTAAAAGTACATGTAACATTCTACATGTGCAGTACCCCTTCTATTTTTAAACTACTTTTTTTAATGAACAGAAATATATCCTCTCTCTCCCTTCTCCTATCCTATTGAAAAAAAGAGAAAATAAAAACATTCCTTATAGCAAATATGAATAATTAAACAAAATAAATTCCTTCATTGTAATTAAAAATATGATACATAATCATTTCTATAAACATATCCACATTTGTTTGGTGGATATCAACCTAAGCTTTTTTGTCAGCATTACTGGTGGAGGTCACACAGATGTCACCCATAGAGGGCCTTTGGATTCCACTCTTGGATCTTAGTCATTTCATAAGCTCCATCTGGAAACAAGCCATTTTTGGCTATATTCAGTAAATCCAATAATGTATCCCTTTTATTACCTTTTACTCTGACTTCGTGACGTGATATCTGCTGATTCCTGAAGTATTTCTGTAGACTTTTAAACTATCTTTGTTCTGAGAATTTCTACCAATCCTTTTCCTTTTTTTCCCTTTTTGTTGTATGGAAGTGTTAATCTTTCTGTAACTGCAGTAGGGGGAGGTGCTACGCTATGTTAATATCATATGATATTACTATTTAAAATTTTCTGGCAACTTGTCTGCTAAAAGATTTTGAAAATATCCTATGAACTAAAACAATAGTGTAATTCTATCCAAAAAACAATTGAATAGGTAATATGCATCATCAGACTGAATTCCATCTTCATTCTCTGGAGAAATACTTTTAAAAGTCAGTATTGCCTTTGAGTCCTACTTATTCTACTCATTTCAAATTCTGATAGCTGTTTTTGGTGAGTAGAATATGAGTCCAATGTAAGGGGTGGGAACGTTGACTCTATCCTAATTTACAGCCCACATGGGACATCACTAGCACTAACTCTTCAAAACAGTGGAATTTTTTTTTAACATTTCCAGACTATATAATGGCTCATTTCCCACACAATGCTTTTGCAAGTAAAAGTGAAGTTAGTTTTTAGAACTGACACATAAAACTAAATATCAATGCAGGAACTATACCAGCTATCTCTTCTGGAGAGCCTAATACTCAAACAGAATACAATGGCATACTAGTTTAAAAAGAAAGCAAAACTTCAAAAAAGAAAAAAAAGGAACTGGCAAAAAAGCCTTAGGGTGAACATAACTTTTGTTCTATATTGATCAATAAGAACAAAAATCCTTTCTTCATGGCCACTCATTATACGTAGCCAAATCCATTTGTGAAATTTTATTCATAGGATTTCTTTTTCTCTTCCTCTCTCACCCTCTCTCCCTTACGACCTCTCTCTAGCCCAAGTTGGCCATAAGTCAGATTTAGAATTTTCATCCTAAAAAAACAGGTACTCTTCCTTTAATGTTTGTGTTCAGGAACATGCTACCTTTATATGGTAAATATGATGTTAGTGTTAATTTTGTATATGTTTTATACATCTTATGTGGGTACATATTGTCTCCCCAGATGAATGGTAAGCTCTTTGAGGGCAGGCAACATGTCAGTTTTTTCTTATATCTCCATTGCCTAGCAAGGTAACTGGCACTTTGTAGGTACTTTGCTTATTGATTGGTTGATGAGAGAACAGTCAACTAATTTTGGTAGCAAAAGATGATTTTTAAAAGATTTTTATTAAACTGATTGTTTTATGGGAGCATATTTTCACTGAAGAAATTGTAGCATTATCATAGACTGGACTCTAGGAAAGAAGATATGAACTGTTCTTCAGCTTTCCTTCAGGACAATCTAGCTCCAAATTATCTTCCAAACTAATTTCACATTACTATCCCCATGCGTTCTATATTTCAGCCAGACTGGCCTATTTACAGTTCCATGTACACAATACTGTAACTCCTGCTTATGTGCCTAGGCACAGGCTGTCCCCCATACCTAGCATACATTTCATCCTTATCACCTTTTAGACTCAACAGAATTTCTTCAGAGCCCAATTGAAGTGCCATCTCCCACACAAAGACTTTCCTGATCTTCCAATTATCAGGGCCCAACCTCCCCAAAATTGCTTATTGTATAGTTTATAATGACTTATCTGTGTGCATGTTGTCTCCCTTAGGAGAATATAAGCTCTCTCAGGGCAAAGATTTTTTTTTTCTCTCTCCTTTTTTTTTGTAATTCCAGTGCCTAGCACAATGCCATGTACATAATGGGTGGTTGCTTAATAAGTACTGGTTGAATGAATGACATTCAAGGGAATGGATTCATGTTATAGAAGAGAAGGGGCCATGTGCAAAACATCAAAGTATACTCTAGTGTTGGAACTATCATTTCCTCACTCCTAATCAATTGGCACTGCTAATTCATGTTTCAATTCTTATCATTATTAGACCCCCTCCCAAGAGAATATTTCTGCTGGATATTAAATTAGGAATGAGCAACACAGTCTGACTGGCTAGTGGCACAATCTTTTTTTACCCCTATTAGCATTTATGAGCACCTATAACCAATATACTTGGTATGCTATTTTTTTTTTGCTACATGACGTATGTTCTTTTGAGTTAACTGTGTTTGTTGTTAATACAACTGGGTTACTAATATGTCTTTGTGTATGGGCTATATGATACCAGAGCCTCAAAATCCTGTAGATTTTATCTTTATAACATCTCTCACATAAGCCCCCCTCTCACCTCTGACACTGCCACCACCTTGACACAGGGCCTCACACCTCAACTACTACCGTACACAGTTGTCTGTATGTTGTTTCCCTCACTAGGTTGTGAACTCCTTAAGGGCAGGAACTGCGCTTTGTTTGGTTGGTTGTTTTTTGGAGGGGGTGCCTTGTTTTCATTCCAGAATGTAGCACAATTCCTGGCATATAGTAGGCACTTAATAAATGCTTATTAAATTGCTGACAACCTAAACTGAACTTTCAGATGGCAGATGGAATGAAAATTCTCCTTTCAAGTCAAGAAAGATTTATTAACCACTTACTATGTTCCAGGCATTTTGCTAAACACTGGGGATACAAATAGAGGCAGACAGTGCCTATCTTCAAGTAGCTTATATTCTAACAGGGAGGAAAACACATAAAACAAAACTGAAAAGGAGGTAAAGGGGAAGCTAACAGATAGGGGCATGGTAGAAATGAGTCAGCACTTGTCTACTGAAATTTCATGAAGAATCCCACCAAGTTAACACAGGAATCCATTTGTGTATCAAATCTATTAGTAAAGAAAAAAAACCATGCAATAATTTCAAGTCAGTTCAATATGGTGATGGTCCAATTGAGTGTTTCTTTAACATTTCATCAAAACCCACATAATTTTCCTTCACAGAAAAAAAGAAAACTCCTAAATTATTTGTCTCCTTTGTATTATGACAGAGAGAAGAGTACTGGTAGAGAATCCAAAAGGAATTGTTCTCTTTGAATTCATATGTTCCTCTCCCAGACTGTAGTTGACTGAGCTCATCCATGTGGGCATTGCACTCACTGGTGAAGATTATAGTTCACTTAATATCTTCTTATTCTACTTTATTTTTGTTCAGTCTTCCTATAATTCCTCTATAAGGATCTACCCAACATTCTTGTAGACGTCCTCTAGTTCTTTTAATATTTTCACATATACCAGTACAGGACTAGGCTATTGTTTAATTCCTTTCTTCTACCTTGACTGAACCTGGGCTATTGCACTCTAGTGGGTAAATTTATTAAATAATTCATCTTGTTACTTGAAGTTCACTCAAATTCATACCAATAGGATGAGCATTGTTTTTCCACATAATGATAAAAATCTCCTGAGTAACTATATCTCTCTGGGACTTTTCTAGTACAGGGCAAATTATTTCAAGATGTCAATCAACAATGATTTCAATATATCAAAAGATCTATGTTATCAGTGTGAGTACTGTACAGAAATATAAGAGAGTATAAGGTTGAATTAAGGGCATCATGGTAGAATGAAGAGAGAACCAACCTTGGGATAAGACCTGGGTTCAAGACCAGTCTCTGACACATAAGCAATACTCTAAGACGATACCTTACAAATGAGTTGCTTAAATTTGACACCAATGAAATCACAGGGCTAGACTGCCCCATCCCCCCCTCCCCGCAAACAGTGTTAAAACAGAGACTGCAACGTATAGCACTTAATTATTATGGTAGACGAATATTAAAAGTATAGGAAATGTGCTATCATCCAATTTGAATTAACTTCTTTTTCATCCTGAATATAACATAAAGTTTGAGATCATTTGTCTGCTAATAGTCTAAGCAATGAATTTTCCTTCCATGGTCCCTATTATCTAGAGGTTAGCACATGGACAGGAAGTCAAAAACCTCATGGCTTTTCTCTCCAGCTGTGTCACGCTTGTTTTATTTGGCCATGAGCAAATACCCAATGTCACTGTTCTTCAGCGAGCACCTTCTCTATAATGGGGATATTTATAATTGCCTTCTAAACTTTAACATGTGGAGAGAACAGTGCTCCCTAGATGAAGAACTTGGTAGGAGTCAAATAGCAATGGCATATGATTAGCTTAACATTTATTTTTTCTCCTTAGTGCTATTAGATTAGGTTCAAAGACAGTAAGGAAAGGATTAAAAAGCATAAACAGCATTTTGAAAACATAGTCCATCAAGGCTAGTTAGAGAAATTGAGTCAACAGAGTGTAACTGAAATTCATTCTGGAAGCTGCAGGGGAGAAAGAGTTGAAAGTTAATGTCATGTGACAATGATGTCAACAGCATGATCCTGACCATTAAAAGAACTATCTTAATGAGCATTCAAGGAGCACTTTCCATACTGTAATCTGTGAGGATAAGAGAGAGGAAATAGAACTTGAAAAAAATTTTTTAAGGTAATATGAATAATATTAATTAAATCTAATAAAATGAGAAAGGTACGCAAACATCACCGTTCTACAGATGAAGCAATTTCAGCTAGTCAGTGTCAGGGCTGAGGGACAAAATTTGACCCACAGTTTGTAGGAAGCCATTACCTAATCTCCTATAACACATATTAAGACCCACATCAACACACAGATGTGAATACCAGCCCTCTCCTCTCTCTTCTCCTGGCCTCAGGTTGAAGATATTGTGCGGGATATGGAGACCCCTACTCAATATGATAGAGCAACTATAGTTCAAGTGTTTTTCTTTGTTCAGTGGAGCTGAATTGAGGGCAAGAAATTGAGGGAGTCATTTTTTACTTAAATCTGATATAAGCCAACAGTGTTACCCCCAAGCAAAATCAGCCTTTATGAAATCGCTGTCCTAGGAGATTCTTTATGTTTCAATAGGATCAGAGGAAACTCCATGCTCCCAATAATTTCCCAGCATGAGGCAAGAGTAGAAAAATTTAAAAAAAACGTATTTTAAGAAATAAGTCATTCCTCTTCCCTTGGCTTCCAATTGTTTTATTCTCCTCACAATACATAGTTCTAAAAACAATTAGGCTTCATTTGGCTCTTCAAAACTCATGGTCACCCTACAATTACTACTGATTTCACATGTTTGCCGTATTGCAGACATAGTCTTAGAATGCTGCCCAGGGAAACTTAGAGGTTGACTCACTTTCAACATAGTTCTTGCGTATCAAAGCCTGCACTTGAACTCAGGTCTTCTTAATTCCCAAGGTTGACCTTCTGTCTACTGTGCCATGATATCCTTAAATCAACTTTACGTTTTAAATGTACTACTGAGAGTGAGATAAGGAGAGGTAAAGAAGCCACACTAAGGAACTGAAATAAATAGAAATAAGTCAGGAAAGGTGAAGTCAGTTTTACATGCGGGCCACAAGTTAGCACCCTCATCTGAGACAAGTGGCAACCCAAGTGTAACATGTGGGTCAACCACACTGGAAAATGGTTGTGGCAGCTCCTACAGCCCAATACTTTGATTGCGTTGTGGTCTGTCTAAAAGCCTTTAATGTAGAATTCTGTGGATACTTCTCTTTACTGTGCGGTTTGAAGCTGGGCAGAGGGGTGGAGACGTTGGAATGGAAAATTGCCCAGTTCAGTATGACAGATGTATAATTAGGCCAGGCATCCTGGTGCTTACCGCATTTGTCATTCGGTGATTGTGCACAGCTCAGGTGCCATACCCAGGTGCTTTCAACAACGATGTGGTGATAATATCTTAATATAGCCTGGGTCCTGGGGACAGCTTTTATTCTCAGAGGCCAATAAGGAATCCTGGCCTACTAGAATAAAAAAACAAGACTATTTTTATGCTTTTTATCTTTCGTAAATGCTGGGGAAATATCTCTATTTGAAAAAGTGTGTGCTTGCTTCAAGAAGATACTGCCTGCTCACGCAGAACGAAGAATGGTAACTTTCATAGTTCATTATGGCTTTGTTTCTGTTGGTTTCAGTGTCTCCATTTGTATAATGCTGAATTAATCATTAATAATGAAATCACACATTGCTTAAGAGGCCATCAGGCTGCGTTCATCTTTCCTAGCCTCATTTTAAGAGCATATTGATGAGACTATGTCCTATTTTTGCAGAGACAGATAATTTCATAAACTTCTTTAGCAGCTGATTTGTTGTCATTCTAGAAACATGCCCCCTTTTTTTGAGACAGTGTTTCCTTATCTCACCCAGACTAGAAGCTTTAACCTACTTAGTTTTTCCAGCCTGGGGCACTTTGCCCCTCTTTGGACAGCCTGACGGCCAGGCACTCCCTAGGGTTCATCACATTAGTGTTTGACTTGGTATAGACACTTCATCTGCTTTAGCCTTGTTGTAGCTCAGAGCTCCCAAATTCCAACAATCCACCAGCCTTAGCTGCCCCAAGAGCAAAGGCTACAGTCATGTACCTCCATGCTGGCCATCTGGCCACTTTGATCATTTCCTCTTCCTCTGGTCTCTGTAGGGCTAGGGAATATCTGACTGTCATGAAGCAGTCACGTTTAAACCTCTTTTCTTCAAGGCTACATTATCCTACGTTATGCATAAGCCAGCTCACATCTGAGAGTCTATCTTCATCACTAAAGAACCACAGATTTAGAACTGGAGGCTCCTTAGCTCCTCTTAGCTACCTTTAAAACCATATAGTTCAACCCACTCATTTTACAGATGAGGAAACTTCTACTTTAGAGCAGTAAAATCATTTACCCAAGGTCTCCCAGTTAAGGACCTTCTCCTTAAATGTGAAACAACATTTACACTCTCAGTTCTCAGGATTAGAATAGATTCATTGCTAAGTAAATAGGAATAAGGAAGAATCTATGTGATTTTATTGGCTTGGGAGTATCCTCCACTGACTATATCATCCAGCAGATAAACTGAATAGCTAAATCCTAGAAGTATTGCTTAGATAATTTTTTGAGGTTTTAGGATTAAAGGCAATAGAGAAGTATATCTTAGTTTAAGCCAACTCAATAGATAAAATTCTCATTTTGCACCCACACAAAAAATCATAGATTTGGAACTGATAGCCAATGGAGTACGAAGGAGAATGCAGTCCAGCTCAAGAAATAACAGATGAATATTTAGAATTAACACATTTTTGGACTTGGCCAATATGGAATTCTGCTTTGCTTGATTCTGCTTGTATACTACAAAGGGTTCTACCTGTGGAAAAATTTAGGAGATAACTCAAGTGCACAAATTCAATATGAGAGATGCCTGTATATATAATATGCTAGTGTTATATATCATAGTGTACAAGTACCTAGATGAGAATTCCTTCCTTCTTTCCCTCTTGCGCTTTTTTCTTCCTTCCTTCTTTCCTTTCTTCTTTCTTTCTTTCTATTTTCTTTTTTTGCTGCTTTTCAGGGGTGGGGAGCGAAAAAATACTTGACAATTGAGAATAATTTCAATTTATTTTATTAAAGCTTATAGAGACCTTTCAGGTCACCTGTTCTAACTGCCTAATTCTATAAATGAGGCACAAACAAATTCAGTGCCTCTGACTCTTAAGTTGAACATTCTTTTCATTTTGCCAATTTACCTTCCCTAATTAGTGATGTTTTGCTAACAAAAAAGATTCATCACAAGACTCATTGATTCATGGCATCCAATCCCTCATTTTACATTCTTTCCACAAACATTAATTATTGATTATTATATATAAGGGACTAAGAATACCAAAGTGAAAAATTACACACTCTCTGCCCTCAAGGAACTTTCAGTATAATGGAGAAGCTGGGGAGGTAAATATTAGACATATTCAAATAATTATGATCCAAAGTAGAATGCAATGGAGTAGAACTGGAACTAAGGCAGTGCAGTCAGGGCCTTGTCCTAGGAAGGAAATTTGCCCCAGCAAATAATAAGCTCTGAGAGCATGTATACCCTTCTATGTGAAAATCCAAGGGTGAAACTCCAGTGGGCAATTTGGCAGAATGGTGAGAACAGCTATTCTGGCTCCATCCATGGAGAAAAGGTAGAGGTTGCAGTTGGTGGTAACTGAACTCCAGCCCTGCCTGCTGGTGGAGAAGGCTGTCTCTAACTACCCAAACCTTTATATGAACCAGAATTCTTTTTAGTCAGTCCTGTGGCTATTGGTGTTGAACTTAGTGCTATCAGTAGCTGAACCAAGCTAGGAGAGGGAGAAAACAGGGGAGAGTTCACTGGCTTTTCCATACATACCCCAACACACCCTGCCCCCCAATGAGGCCGGCGCAGCCTCCACTTTCCATGGAGGAAGCTGCTTGAATTGTTGGGCTCCCTAAGGTAGGTAAACTTGGGGGAAAGGAAGAACCATCACCTCCCTTTTTCATTCTGTGTCTATCCTAAATCCTGTGCTCAGCAAGGCATGGAGAATCTTAGTCATCATCTTAAATGTCAAATATTTTTAAAAATCTTGGCTAAAAGCGTGCTGATCTGGGAGTCAGGAGACCTGGGGTTGAGGCCCTGTTCTGACCTCACATCTGAGCTGTTTCTTCTGGCCTCTAAAGTCCCTCAGAGCTCTAACAGCCTGGAAGTATATGAGATTCTTGCTCCATTTAACTCCATTCTTGGTTAAGTCTCAGTTTCAGTAAGAATTGGATGAGCTTTCTGCTTTGACCCTTGGCAAGTCTGTTCCCTTTTCTGGGGCCTCAGTTTCCTCTGTAAAATGAAGGCATTGGGCTGGATGATCAGGTCTCTTCTAGGTCTAACATTCTGTCATGAGACTGAATGTTTTTAGCAGATATTTAGCATTTCTTTCATTGAAATGAAAATTTAAAATGTTTATCCTTCTTTCAGCCCCAAATTCCTATCTCTTTACAGTATGGCTTATCACTCTGACACCACCCTAGCCCCAGTCCCAACCCTACCACCCACCCACTGTAATCAGGCTCCTTGGATGCCAAGTGTGAAGAAACAATTGCTCTTAGCACCAAGTTATCAAGAATAATTAGTTAAAATAAGAAGCTTCCTGCACTGATGAAATCATGGGTCCAAACAATAAAAAAGGGAAGCTTTCAATTCAGGCTGCTTCCTCTCCCAGGAGGTGACCTCCCCAGCGCTTGTCTCAGGCTATTCCTGGTCTCCAACCAAGAGATCGCTATGCCTCTAAATGGACAGTGTCTTCCCATCTTCCACCACCACGCATGGATAGTCTGAGTTCATTTTATTCCTGTTCAAAGTGAAAAAATGCTTCTCCATCATGGGCTCTAGAGTTCAACCAAACTGGCCTTCTCCATGTCCTACCTCCCTTCTCCAAGTCTTTGCCCAGACTGTCCCATAAGTCTGGAATTCACTCCTTCTTCACCTTCTACATCTCTTAGAATCCCTAAATTCCTTCAAAGTCAATCTCAAGAGCTTCTACATGAGACCTGTCCTGAAATCCTAGCTACTAGTGCCACTTCTTTCATTTCCCTCAAAAAAAAAAATAATAATGGTTTAATTGTGTGTATGCGTATGTGTGTATGTGTAATCTATTTTGTATTTCTTTCATTCCCATAGGATGTAAGACCCTTTGCAAAGTACCTAATAAGAACTTCCTAAATGCTTTTTGATTCACTGAATGATCTCCACCTCTCTAGAAAGGGGTTAAGGAGAGTCTAGTAAAGTTAAATGAGAAATTTGAGGAAAATACTTTTCATATGGTAGGAAGGAAGGTGGGAGGTGGTGAGGGAGGGTAACAGAGAAGGTTTCACACAGGAAGGGGACATCTTTACCCAGTGAGTTCTGCGAAAGCACTGATGACCATTCGGCTTACAAAAAGTTGGCCCCAAAAGTTTAACCTAAGTTCTTTCAGGTACAATCCGAGGACTTTATTTCTTTGCCTATCTAGTGAAGAGGCCCCTGGGTTAGTTTCACTACGTTTCCCTTCCTCAGCTTACATTTATGAGACAATCCAAGAGAGATGATGTGAACTGGTTTTTAGTTTTATGAGTCTCAGAGAACCGCAGGAACCACGAAGAGTCGAGCCATGCCATGACTGAGCTCCGTGGGTCACCCTGGCAGGAAGAGAACACAAAGGGGGTTCTGTCCCCTCACCTCCACCCCTACCACTCTCACTTGTCACAGGCCTGTCATGCCATGTGTTTTGCACAACAATGGCATTGGAGACATAAACATGCGGTCATACCCACAATTGCTCAGATTACCAGGGTACATGCTGAAGCCAATATGAATTTATGAGACCATTTGGGGTTTGAAGGGGGTGATATTTCATTGTGGCTTTTTTCTCCTGGCAATTTATATAACCTTAATTGGTCAGCCCCAATTATCATGAATGGATTAATTCATTCCCTTCATGACCCCATGGGAGTTGATTATCATGGGTAACAAGTTTTATTTAGAATTTAGATACATCTGATCATCATAGAAACATAATATAACAGATTTATCTGTTTCTACCCTAGGTTTACGCATGTTCACGTATGTATGTATGTATATATTATACACACACACATATATGGTGCAGTTAATCAGACATTTTTCAATTATGTCTGACTCTTTGTAATTCTATCTGGGATTTTCTTGGCCAAGAAACTGGAATGATTTGTCATTTCCTTCTTCCTTTTCTTTTCTGCTCACTTTACAGATAAGGAAATTGAGGCAAATGAGGTTAAGCAAATTGGCCACAATTAGTGTCTGAGGCCAGATTTAAATGCAGGAAAACTAGTCTTCCTGACTTGAAGCCCAGTACTCTGTCATCCATAAAAATGGGAGTACTCATAGCACCCTTCTTCCAGACCAAATCAGATAATGGATATAAACCTTAAAGTGCTGTGTGAGGTATCATTATTATCTTTAATTGAATGAAATAGAACAATAGATATTGCATCTTCAGCCTCTTTTTTCAAAGAATTCCTCAGCATGACCTAAAAATATACCCTTAATAATAGCACCTCTGTTCAGGGATATGGCAACAACTAAAATGTTGGGCAGCATGTATATTAAACTCAAAATCAGGAAGCAGTGGGGCATATTGGAACGTGCTGGGATCCATTATCTGATTTGGTCTGGAAGAAGGGTGCTACGAGGACTCCAATTTTTATGGATGAGAAAACTGAGTCTCAGAGAGGTTAAATGACTTGTCCAGGGTCACATAGCAAAGTCCAAGGCAGAATATGAATCCAAGTAGGCCTTCTGGATTGTAAATCTAGATTGCATTGTAATTAGACAAAATACTAGGCTATCATAGGCTTGAAGGGGCCTAATTAGAGATCATCTAATTCAAGCCCCCTTATTTTGCAGATAAAGAAACAAAACAGTTTGGGATCACCTTGACTACAAGGTCATTCAGGCAGTGTGTGGCTGTCTATATTGGAGCCCAATTCTCCTGCCTCCAGAGTCAGGGTAATGATCACTTTACCAAAGTCTCCTTTAGACTGCCCTATCCCTTCTTCAGGGCCATTTTCTAGATGATGAAATCTTCTTTTCCTTCCACTGTTATGCCTGGCTCTTTCCAAGTCTAACAGTCAAAGTAAGTCCTTAGAAGATTGATTTTCTTATAGAGGACAGGACACGACCATTTGGGAAAAAGATGATGTTTCGTCTTCTTGAAACTATACATGAGATGGAACAATTCCAGTGTTAATAGAGGGTATTTTTTTTTCTTTCTAAGATCACAGTGAGCAGGCCTATCCATTAAAACAGGTAGAAAAAGAAAACCTGCATGTCTAATGTTAAAGAAAAACATGACTAATGCACTGGAGAAATTATTCAACAACAGTTCATCCTGGTAAAAAATATTACTTCTGTAACTCTGCCAAGGTCAGTGTCAGGTTAGGTTATCTACTTTGCAAGTGCCAGATGTGTGTGTGTGTGTGTGTGTGTGTGTGTGCCCATGCGTGTGCATGTGCATGATCTCCCCCTAGAGAACCAGACTCGACCCCAAGGCAGGACATCTTGCAAATATTTTCCTTAGATTTGCTGCTGCTATATAGTCAGTTTTTGTCCTCCCCATTCTTTCCCTCCCTTCTCTGTTTGGGGCGCCAGTCTGATTCTCTGTGTATCTCTATCCACTCCTCTTTCAGCAGGCAGATATAGATTTTCTGTAAGTTTCCTGTTGTGTGGGGAAAGGTATTGTTCATGGCAAATTGCCCTACATTAGAGTACTCAAATCAGCTCCAGAGAAGAGAAAAAATAAGTTGGGCAATACTCTAAGTTACTGGGCATTTGCTATCTGTATTGGTAGAAACAGTTTCCATACCAGGAGATCTCCACGCCAGTGAAATCACACACAGATAAAAACAAAACCAAACCCCACCCCAAACCCCCAAATCGTATATGTTCTCTATGGAAGACTCAGAGCTTATCCTAACACTTTGGAGTTTAATCCCAGATTAATTCAGAATGCCTTTGTGCAGTCCTCATCGATCTATCAATCCGTCAACAAGGTTTATTAAGAACCTCTTCTGTATCAGACACCATGTTAGGCACTGAGATTACAAATACATGGGATTTTAAAACACCATTATTTTTAGGGAGTTCTGAAGGCAAAAGTAAAGAGGGATGGTAGACAAGGAGATGAATAGTGTCATGGAAACAATGAACATGAATTTGGATGGATTTTCAGAGATAGTGGAGGACAAAAGTGTTCGTGTGTCACAGTCCATGAGATCATGAAGAGTCAGAAGGTACTGAACAAACACCAGCAATAATCTCATCCTTTTTAACCTCATAGCATTTGAAACTGTACCATCCTTCTCTCCTTTTTACCTTATTTTCTTTCTCCTCTTTAGATTTCCTTGACGTAGTTTTTCTTTGGTTCTCCTTCTGTCTGTCTGACCACTCTGGAAGGATCTTTGCTAAATTATGACCCATAATTTAACTGGGAGTGTACTCCAAGGCTCTATCTTATGCCTTTTTTCTTTTTTTCCTTGTTTATATTATTTTTCTTGGTGAATCCATCAGTTATAATGGATTTAATTAACATCTCTCTACAGATGATCTCCAATGATATATGTATATGTGTATATGTATATATGTGTGTATGTGTATCTATACACACATGCAAATATATAGGTATGTACATATGTATGTATGTGTGTATACCCCATACACATATACATACATATTTCACCTCATCAGTTTTTAATTTCCATTTTGGTTAACTTTAAGATCAACTATGATCATTTCAACAATTTTTAATTTCCATTTTGCTTCATTCTATACACATTTGTATAATGTGTATAATTATTAATAGTAGTAAGTACATATAAGTTACAAATAAGCAAATATAGATAAGCAGAAGTATGCTGGAAATAATTTTACTAATAAGAGGGAACAATCAAAAATATTTGGAATGAAATTTGGGAATTTCTTTAAGATTCATGGCATCTATAAAACTAATAAATTTATCTTTGTCCTGAGTTACTACGTAATGGACATTTCAAACTTGATGTCACATAAGCACCTCAAACTCAACAAGTGTAAAAGCAAATTCGCTACATATCCTCTAAAACCCACTCCCTTCTGACCTTCCTTATTTGTAGAGTGCATTGCCGTCATCATGGCGGCATTGTCTTTGACTCTTTACATTCTCTCGTTTATCCACCCCATTTACATCTAATCTGTCAGTCTATATCCACAGCATGACTCCCATGTGCCTCTTCTCTCTACTCACTGGAATGCCAATGTGATACCCACAGCAGCTGCTATGGATATATATGCGTATTTCCAGGGTAAATTTGCAAAATATAAACTCTCTTCCTCAAAAACAAAACCAAGACACTTGTTCAAATACCAGAAAGCCAAATCCATCTCAGTAACAAAGAAATATATACACATTATCAACGTAGGGAGTACGGCCATCACCAAGTGTTCCCTCCCTCAGGTCTCCCTACAAAGAAGCTCCCATCGTCCAAATCACTCCCTCTGTCACTCACCCTAGCTGCTCTACTCTGCTCTGCCTGCTCTCTCTCTCTCAGCTCCACCTCACTCTTTCCTACTCCACCCATTCAGCAAACTCCTCCTGCCATCCACTCCATGAGACTCAGGCTGTGAGCTGGGCCAGAGCTCAAAGCAGGTTACATGGGCCTATTAAGGGGCAGAGAAGATCTTCAAATTCCCTTACCATTATAGTCACATAGCCACTACCCTAGTTCAGACCATGAATACCCTTTGAACTACTACAATATTCTTTTCATTAGTCTCCTGGACTCTAGTTTCTTCCTTCTCCAATCCATATCCTACACAGCTGCCAAAGTGATTTTTCTGAAGCACAGGCCTGACTATGTCACTTCCCTACTCAATAAACTCTAATTCCTCCCTCTTGACTTTAGGATCAACTATCATTTCCTCTTCATCTCATCAATTTTTAATTTTTATTTCATTTTATATACATATGTATAATGCATATTATTAATAGTAATAAGTGTATATAAGTCATAAGTAAACATATATAAATGGAAGTATACTTGAAAAAGTTTTACTAATAAGAGTGAACACTCAAAAATATTTGGTATGAATTTTCAGACCTTCTTTGAGATTCATGGCATCTATATAGTTAATAAGTAATAATAATTGGCATTTTTCAGTTGCAGTAAGTCATTTTTCCAGCTCGGGGCATGTTAGAAAGAGAGAAAGAAAAACTGTGGACACTGGGTTAAGGACTGATTGGGAATGCTGTGTAGGGTGTGGTGGAAGCAAAAATGACTAGAGGACTTGGAGGTGGCAACTGAGAAAGGAGCACCAGGCCAGTCCAAAACATATGGATTATAAGGGGACTGAGCACCTGGTCAAAAAGATAATCAGAGGACTCCTGCACTAGCACTAGGCATAGGATTTGGCACATTTGGCAGCTCCATAGCCCATCACCCAGTTTCAGGTAAAGTTTCAGGGTAGAGAAGAGTAGGTAGCAATGGCAATCAAGCAGACCAGACCTTTTCTCAGATTGAATCAGTTTGGAAAAATCAAAAATCTACAAGCCCCAGTATCAAGCTCCAGAAGCTCAGGCTGGCCATCCCCTAGAGATGAGCAGAGCCCAACTCTAACAAAAGTTCAAAGTCAAGTAAAAGACTGGAAAAACGAGCAAACAATAAAACAAGAACCCGACCATAAAAAAAAATATGGTGACAGGGAAGCTCAAGACACAAATTCAGAAAACAGTTACTTGAAAACATCTACAAACAATATCTCAAAGGAAAAATGCAGATTAAATACAAACCCAATGAGATTGCTTAAGAGAGCTAAAGAGACTTTTTTAAAAAGCAAAAAAAAAGTAAGTAAAACAAAAGTGATAGAGGAAAAATTGAGGAAAGAGTAATTCAAGAAAATTATGAAAAGAGAATGGTTTGGTAAAAAAGACACAAAAATGTACTGAAGAAAATAATTCCTTCAATATCATAATTGGCCAGATGGTTAAAAAAAAGGAAAAAGGTACAAAAACTCATTGAAAAAATAACTCCTTAAAAATTAGAATTAACCAAAAGGAAGCTAATGATCCCATGAGACATGAAGAAATGGTACAAAAAAGTGGAAAGACTGATAAAAGTAAAAGAAAATGTGAAATACCTCAGAAGAAAAACTGACCTAGAAAAGAGATTAAAAAGAGATAATTTAAGAATTATTGATCTCCCTGAAAGACAAGATCAAGAGAAAGACAGAGGGGAGGTGGAGGAGGGAGAAAGAGAGAGCAACAGAGAGGTAGAAAGAGACAGAGACAGAGAGAGAGAGAGAGAGAGTTAGGTAATTCCACATCCTATGATCCAACCATTATAAAATATAGCTTCCTAGATCTAAGAGAGATTAAATGATTGACTCATGAAAATTGTCAGGATTAGGATTAGAAATGTTTCATAGAATCCCACAGTTATAGAAAAATTGCACCATTAGTTCATCCACCCTCCAAATAGAGGTGTATTCAAAAGCTGTGTCCTAGACACTTTTCTGTTTAGGGTATCATGTGTATCAAATTGCCTAATCCACCAAGCTGGGACCACTCTTGGTATCTCACAGGAACCATTTCTTGGTAAGAGCTGGAACGAATGTTTGAAGAACTTCTCCAGCTGGTATTAGGAGAAAGAGACCAAATACATTTTTTACTAAAGGCTAAAGTCCAACTTGCTCCCAGACATGATCAAAAGAAGTCAGTGCTGACTTTGTAAAGACAGCATAGGTGTAGAAAATAATCCACATTTCTATCGTAATTTAAGGTTCCTGTGGAGTTTATCTACCCCCCCACATACATACATACACACATACATATATACACAAATCCCTAAAAAATAAATCATGATAATTGGTGTTTCTAGAACACTTTTGGTTTGCAGCTCAGTTTCTTTCCTTCTAACAATACTGTAAAGTAGGTAGTGTGAGAGTTATTTTCCCTATATTATAGAGAAGGATAGTGAGACTCTAGGGAGCTAAAGTCCATGGTCATCCAGCTAATAAGTATCAGAGGCAGAGTTTGGGTCCAGGACCGGTGTCCACAAGGGCACACTATCTCATGAGTTTGTATTCAGAGTCCACTTAAACAAGTCATGACCTTTTTATGCCTTCAAAATTCTGTAGCAAAAGAAGGTATTCTGAGAATAATCTGGTACAGAGGAGAGAGTGCTGGGTCTAGGTTCAAATTACCTATGTGTGCGTAGACAACTTATTTAAACATTGTATTTCCTCAACTCTATAATGAGGGTATTGGATTGATGAATGTCAAAGTTTTCTTCCAGTTCTAAGTCTACTACATCAGTGGGTTAGGAAAAGTATTACAAAAGGCCCAGCAAGAATCATAAAAATAAAAATTCTGTGCAGAACACCACCTAAGAACTTTAAATCCTGCTCATTCTACCTGTCTGCACCTTCTTTGAGGCACCTAGGTGACCCAATGGAGAGAGTGCTGCTCTTGGAATCAGAACAATCCTGAGTTCAAATTTTGCCTCAGATACTTACTGGCTATGTGATGCTGCACAAGTTTTAACTTAACCCCTTAAAGCCTCAGTTTTCTCATCTATGAAATGGAGATAATTTCAGTACCTACCTCCCAGAGATTCTGTATAGATCAAAACAATGCAATCATAGGTAAAGCACTTTATAAACCTTAAAGCACTAAATAAATGTGAGCTGTGATCATCCTCCTCCTCACTGTCATAAGCCTAGTTCAGATATATTACTTGTCACCTGGATTATTATAAAAGTTTCCTAACTGGTCTCCCTGAGGCCAGTCCCTCCCCTCCCCTTTTTTTGCTGTTGTCAGTCATGTCTGATTCCTTGTGACCCCATATGGAGTTTTCTTGGCAGAGATACTGGAGCTGTTTGCCATTTCCTTCACCATCTCATTTTACAGATGAGGAAACTAAAGCAAACAGGGCTAAGTGACTTGCCCAGGGTCACACAGCTAATAAGTGTCTGAGGTCAGATTTGAACTCCAAAAGATGAGTCTTCCTGACTCCAAGCCTGGCACTCTAAGCACTGCGCCACATAGCTATTAAAGTAAAATTCTTAATGCATACAGATCTAACCACATCACAGCCCCTTCTCTGAAACCTTCAGTGGTTCTCTATTGCCTTTAGGATAAATAAAATATCCTTAGTTTATTATTTAGGTCTCTCCACAATCTGTCATCAAAGTTTCCATCTTATTATATAAAACTATCTTTTATCCAATTTACATTCTAGCCAAAATGAACTACTTGCTTCTCCTCAATCTCATTTTGCCCCTACACACTTATTTGCACAGCCTAGAACACATAACGTTCTTTGCTTAGACTGCTGATCCTGACATCTTGTTCTCCTTCAAATACCAGTTCAGATGCCATTTCTGACATCTTCCTTTATTCTCACCCCTAGATACAGCTTCTCAAGTTTTTCTTGAGTTATTTGTCTGAATTTCTCCTTTATCTTATCCCTCTCAAAAACTACCCCATATTATCTAGTGGTGTACAAATTAACTGGGACAAAGTAAAATAGTTAACATACATAACATAATGTTAACATAAAGTTGATATACACTAAACCCAACAAATTCTTAACATCAACCATAACATCAACAAGAACCATAAATTCTTAACCCAACAATTCTTAAATCTTTAAAAAACTTTTAAAATATGATATATCCACCATTTGCTTTTTTCACTTTTCACATGATTTGGCATCCTATTCACAAAATTTTGACACATTTTTAATTCTTCATTGTGAAACCTCTTTCATTATATTGGTGACAGTGTACTTTTGGTTAATACTTTTTTCCATTTTCCTAGCTCTATTCTTGATTATAGCCCAAAGATTTTCAAAAGGTGAATTCTTAGGCCATATATATATACATATATATATATATATATGTATGTATATGTATATGTATATCATCGCTTATTAGATAAATTTCTCAACTATTTGTGACATATGGTATGGTATAAGATCATATTACTATACTCCATTTGGGAGCATTTCTACTTCTCAGTATACCAATATATTTATCAGAATTTATCATTCCCTTAACAGGGACAAGACTTTTAAGACCCAGAAGAAGTAAAATAATTCTGTCCAACATGATCAGGGGGTGAGTGAGTAGATGTTTTACAGCTTGATAGATACCTAAATCTTCTAAGATCACTTGAACGTCTTCCATGTTTTGGTTTGTTTTGCTTTGTTTTACAAATGAGGTCTCCATCTGGCTGAGGCTAGAGGTACAGTGGCCATTCAGTCTCACTGCCAGTTAGTTCAGAAGCTTTGGTTTGCTCTATTTCTGACCTGAGCCTGTTTGATGCTCCTCAGGCAACCTGGTAGCCTCTTTTTTCTAGGGACTTGTCATTTTTGTGCTATATATTTAGAATCCAGTCATTGATAGGCCTTCCATAGGTCAAAGCTCCCAAGGTCCAGAAATTCACCAGCCTCAGCCTCTCCCAGTAGCAGGAATTACAGGCGTTTGTGACCATAACTAGTTTTACCTAGACTTCTTCTGACAATGGTTTGGGGTTAGCCTTGAATTAAAAAAAAGAAGTCAATTTCCTTGGTATCCTTTATCCTTTTCTCTATTTTCCATTGTCATATCCATAACAAGTAGGGGTTTTTTTCTGCACAGCAATGGTTAGTAGTTGGTTTTTTAAAAACTGGGTTTCTCACTGTTCTTCTGACTTCAAGAAGCCTATGTTACACTGAAGCGGAATCAATAACAATCCCACATGCTGCCTTCTCCTTCTGAAAGTCTTTGCTCATTTTCTGAGGATTCCTTAGGTAGTTTTATGGAAATCAGTGGTCAGTTCTTTGTATTACTTTTCCCTTTTGACCCCACTTTCCTTTCTACATCAACGCAACTGATCTAGTCCCATTTTAGTTTTGAATGATCCTTGAAATTCTTAATTTCTCTAAGCCGACAACTGCAACAATGTCTCTAGCTTTCATTGAAGTATGCTCTTTAAAAGCCACAACTTTTACACATTTTCTTGGAGTAATTATCCATCCTTAAAAACCATGGAATCAAAAACGCAAGGAAAGAGAGTAATGACATAGAAATGTGACATCTAATCCAGCACTATACTGAGATAAAACTAAATAAAGGAACCAATTCAGCAAGATTTTATGTGGTCAAGGTCCTACCTCTGAGTTAGCCCAATGTCAATAGAATTACCTACATGATCATTCCAACAACAAAATGAAACAACATTAAAAGTGTTGCTTGCCCCCAAGTAATTTGCACACCACTGTATGTATTAGTGGACATATCATGCTTTAAATTATAGGCTACTAGAGGGCAGGGGCTGTTTATTTTTCATCTTTCTATCCCAAGGGCCTTGAACTGAGTAGGTGCTTAATGAATGCTGAATTGAATTTGCATTTGACTTACTTGCCAACTTGGCAGGCCAAGATACAGAACCCCTGCTAGTGAGTTAGTGTCTCCAGTTAATGACTTGTTCCAGTTTCTCCTCTTCTCTATAGACTTTTAAACTTTTTTTTTTCTGGAGTGCACCCAAGTTCTTTTGAGTTTCCAGATCCATAGAAAGACAACCTGCAAGCAGCCCATTTCCTGACTGTGCTGCTAAGCTTCAGGGAACACGTTTTGTTATTTCACATTTATGAGTTGAGCAGAAACACTGAGTCTGATTGCTCATCGTGGACTGAATCCTACTTCAGAGCTGCTGTGCTGGGCGGGAAAGGGGGACTCTATCAAACAAAGGCCAGGAATAGTCACAGAAAAGGTAATAAAAATGCATATTAGAGCCCCTGCTTAGGCAGGAATCTTGGCTTTCTGAGATTCCTTAAAAGGGGTTGAGGTGTAAATATCATTTCCTGTGCTCTACTCTAGATCCCTTCTGTTTTTAGAGAGGTGGGAGGGGAGAGGGGGTTTTCCCCAATGACAGCAACCAAAACAACCAACTGGAATAGACCAGAAGCAACGTGACATTCTGGAAAGAACCAGGAAAGAGTCGAAGAACCTAGGTTCAAATCCCTACTCTGAATCTTAATGTGTACATGACTTTCAGCAAGTCTCTTCCCCTGTTTGAGCCCATTTCCTCATCTGAAAAATGAAGGTTGGGCTAGAATAATGATCTCCAAATTCCTTTCTTGCTCTAAACACTCTGATCCTAGTAACACATCTGCCAAGCAAATTTTCTTTAAACATGTATGTGAAAGTGTTACATATGCCTTCTAGGAGACATGTTGTACAACGTGAATAATAGTATTCTTTTATTGTTAAGGCTTTGCTGCTTTTGATTTCGCCTACTTGTATGTTCTAATGAAGGCTAAACTGGAAGGGGAAGGAAAGGGTTGTTCAGATTTTTGCAGTAATAAATGTGCTGTCTTGTGAGGCTCTACTTGCCCCTTGCTTCTTTAGCTGATTACCCAACAGAACATCATTCTATCCGTGCCAAGTACAGAATCTTGTTAAAACTTGGGGCAGCTTCAGGCTCTGTTCAGCTCCTTGCTCAAGTTAACAGTCAAAGCTCTCAGGGCTTTTGAGGTTTACAAAGTACTTTCCTCCAAAAAAGGAGAGTAGTAGAAGCAGCATTATCCCCTTTTTTGTAAATAAAGAAACTGAGGCCCAGAGAGGTTGAATGATTCTCCTAGAGGCACACGACCAGCAAGTATCTGAGCCAGGTCTCAGACTCACGCCTTCAGGATTCACGATGAGTGCTCTGTAGCACAAGAGTAGAATACCGAGGACCCTCTGGGATCTGAGGAGTCTGTGCCTTCAATAACAATTTTGAGGCATACTTAAGGGTTTGATATCATTAAATCAATTAATTGGAATACTATTTACCACAAGCAGCTTTGTTCTGTCCTGAAGCAAATATATTTTTGTAGTTCAGTCATTGTCAGCTGTGTCTGACTCTTCATGACTCTTTTTGGGGTTTTCTTGGTAAAAATATTAGAGTATTTTGTTATTTGCTTTTCCAGATATTTTACAGATGAGGAACTGAGGCAAATAGGGTTAAGTGACTTGGCCAAGGTCACACATCTAGTAAATGTATGAGGCCAGATTTGAACTCAGGAAGGTAAGTTTTCCTGACTTCAGACAGGCACTCTATGCACTGCACCATCTAGCTGCCCAAAGCAAATAAATAAATATATGTGTGTATATGTATACATGTGTATATATCCATACACACACGTATACATATACATATACATATATATACATACACAGCTGTGTGTGTGTGTGTATGTGTGTACACAAAGAGAAATTGAAAAAAAGAAAAGGGGAATGGGGTCAGGGGGAGAAGGTGTCCCTGAACAGTGCTGAATACCTGACAATTTAGAGAGTCCTAATATATCCTTCACAATCTCTGCTTCTTTTAGGGCTAAGATATTTCCATGATTGTTGAAAGGATACTTCTAACTGGGATAATCAGTCAATCACCATTCAGAAATTTAAATTTCACAAATAGAATTAACAGCCTGGTGAGAGCATTGATGTTTATGTTACAGAGCTGTGTTATCTGTCTCGACAGTACAATTTGGGGGATGTCTAACAATGATGACAACAGGATTACCTTGTGTGTACAACTCACAGTGAAACTGGTTCCTTGTGACCAAACAAAATTTGACGTCTCAAATGGCAAAGCACAAAAAGCCTTATCAAGTTAGCCTGCATCTCTGCATGTCATGAAAATGAAAGAAGCAACATTTGCTATAAATGCTGCCATGCTATGTAGGCAGGGGACACTGACCAAGAAGGTTATAGTATCCACAGTATCTGCAGATTGACAAATGAACTCTTAACTCAGGCTAAGGAGGGTCAAAGCAATGTAAGGTTGTTCAAAGATGAGAATTCAATGGGTAAACCTAATAGGGTATGCTCATCAAAATCCATTTAAGAGAAGGCTGGGATGTATTCTAATGGTGCACATCTCTTGGCAATAGGATCTTAACTATTCGAGCAGGAACAAGGCTGCGGAATTGTATCACATTCAGAAATTCAATGGCAAGAGCTACCTCCAAAAACAGAACAGGTTGCCTTTCAGAGTAGTGAGTTACTCATCAGAGGAGATAGTCAAGGGGAAAATGAAGGATCTCATCAGAGATGTTGTAGAGGGGACATATGCTTGGCTAAGTGACTGAGCTCCATTCCAGTTTTGTAATTCTGTACAACAAAATCCTCAGAAACAGCTGTGTGTAAAAAAGGCAATTACTCTTCGCAGTAGAATATCAATAAGGCCATGGAATTAGCTAGGTGACACAGCGAGTAGAACACTAGAATGGAAGCCAGAAAAATACAGGTTTTCAGTTGCTTACTAGCTGTGTAACTTTGGGCAAGTCACTTAATCTGCCTCAGTTTACTCATCTGTAAAAGACAACAATAAAAACTTCTACCAACCAGAGTTGTTATGAAGGCAAAAGGAAATTGTAAAGCCCTTTGCAAAATTTAAGGCACTATATTAATGCTAGCTATGTTTCTTATTATGGATTGGACTCAGCAGCATGAGACCATTTTCTTGAATGTCAAGAAGTTTTAAGACTCCTCCAGCATCACCATGAACGTGAACCATCACTTCTTGCCCCTTATATTTCCATCTGTGATGTGGGAGCTGCGCTTTGCTTTTAAATACTCAGTAGTAGTACTGAGGTACCAATTACTGACTACTCAGGTACAACATAACCTAAGCAAGGAAACTGCTAACATTATCAACAACACCACTGCTGTTATCACAGAATTCAAGACATTCCATGGCTGCCCCTATGGAGATGTTTTTACAATTTGTTACATTGTAACTGTTTTTATCTTTTTTTAAATTTTCTCTTGGCTCTGTTGCTTATAAAATCCCGCATCTGTGCTTGGCAGTGGTCACCACCATGAGGACCCATCTGATGGTGGTTCTGTAGCCATAAAGCAAGACATGGGAAAGCCTGCCTATCACTCCTCTGTGCGCTGATACCGGACACAACAGAGGATGTCAATCACTGGATCTATCCAACAATCAATAAATATGAATTGAGGACTTACAAGGGATTCTGTGCCAATGAGGTATAAGGAAGCATAAGTATAAGGAAGAACCTCTGATTCTACAGAATTCAAAGAAATTTGTTTTTCAGTTATTTCAGTTCTCACTGTTCATGATTCCGTTTGGGGTTTTCTTGGCAAAGACACTGGAATAATTTACCCTTTCCTTGTCCAGCTCATTTGACAGATGAGAAACTGAGGCAAACAGGATTAAGTGACTTGCCCAGGGACACACATTATACAATGTATAATAAGAAGATATTACATTGCCAGCCCTCACACCCTAAACTCTCTATAAGTGTCCTATCAAGTTGACCCTTCTATCTTTATCCTGCTTGTGATATCATTATTTAGCCTTTTCCCTGTTGAAGCATATAGGAATCTAAATAAAGGCATTTTGGCAGTTCCTCCTTAAGAGACAACACTGAAGTTGAAGGAAGAAACCTTAAGAATATAAAAAAATAAGTATCTGAGGCCTATTGGAACTTAGCAAGAGAATTCTTCCTGACTTCAGACCAGCTGCTATCCACAGCACTACCTAGCTGCCCTTTGAAGAAACTAAAGTATGATAAATAAACCTCACACTGTTGATTCGAGTCCATAAGCACTTATCATGCACATTGTCTGTGCAAGGCACTGGTGTGATTCCTTTGTGAGGGAAAGTCTTGATGAATCCCACAGGTACTAAGACCCACTCCATTCTGTGGTTTAATTTATATGGATAACTGAGAAAAGGATCTCATAATCACATTAGAGGTGTCCAAGACAGAACTCATTGTTTTCCCCCTAAAACCACAAACATGCCTACAGCATAGGGCTGCGTGTGCCCAGGCATGCTAGCACACCTGGCCCATGCCCCATTCATTCTAGATCCCCCTATTTCTATTGAAGCCACCACTGTCCTTCTAATCACCCAAGTTCACAATCTCAGGGTCATCTTCATTCCTTCCCTCCTCCTCCTTCCAATACCAAATCAGTTATGACATTTTGTCAATTCTATCACCACAGTATCTCCCACATTTTTCACCTTCAATTCATAGTCTTAAAATTAGTTCAGGTCCACCATTCTCACTTGAACTATTGCAATACCCTCTAATTTTGGTTCTAATACTTATCCTTTCTCTCTCACATGCATACAGAGCTACCAAATTGATATGACTAAAATATGGGTCTGCTCATATCACTCCCCTGCTCAAGAAGCTCTAGTGGCTCCCAATTCCCTCTAATAATATTAAATTTAATAGAGATAAACATACAGTCTAATACTAAGGTTAAAAATACCAACTTCTTAAGTTCAAAATGAAAGATATGACAGACAACAGTTCTTGGGGAGAGGAAAATCCATGGATTGAAAAAGTCATTAGTGGGCTGAAAATTCAACATGAGGCAAAAGGGAAGGGAAGCGAAGGGAGGGCAAAGGAGAAAGACAGGGAGAGAAGAAAGGAAAGAAGGAAGGACAGAGAGAGAGGGAACAAGGAAAAGAAGAGGAGGGAGGGAAGAGAGGAAGGGAAAAGAAGGGAGGAGAGGAAAGGAGGAAAGAAAGGAAAAAGAAAAAAGGAAGAAACCTTAAGAATATAAAGTAATCCCTAACAAGCACATGAACATTAACGTGGATGGGCAGCAGAAATCAGCACATGAAAATCCTTTCTTCCACTGAATAAGGGGCACCAAATATTCAAGCAAGGAGCTGCCTTTTGTGCCTTTCTCAGAGCACAGAGCTGTGGGACAGCTGCGTTCATGGCTATCCCAAAGCATTAAAGCCATTTCATACTCATTTTATATTTTCTTACACAGTCCAACAAGCCAGGTCATTTTCTCTTTAAAAAATGTATAACATTTTACTTCATTATGATTAAATAACTTAGATTTTAAAAACCTGATGAGCACTAAACCCTGTTTATATATGGCAATGTTTCCTCCAATCATTATTAGCCTAAAAATACATATGTAGTTATGCAGTTGTAATCAAGTGTGTACGTAATACTACTTTGCTGTCTGCTTTTCTTCCACTTAATATGACTTCAGTCAAGTTTCCATGGGGTGACTCAAGTCAGCACATTAGTCATTTTTCATTGTTATTTGCAACACTTAATCCTTTTATCCTTTTTGTAGAGTGGGAGCAGCAGTTGGGGAGGGGAGAAAGCGTCGCTATTAAATTACTATGCAATGTACTACTATGAACATCTCTGCACAAATTACCTTTCTCCCCCATCTTGTGTTATTTCCTTAGGGCATCTTCTCCAAAGTAGAATTCCCAGGTCAAAGGGTCTCAACAATTTTGCAGCTCTTATTACATGGGATCAGATTGCTCTCTAGAAAGATAACCCATTTACAGTGCCACCAGCAATGTAGCAATGCATTTGTCTTAGGGACTCTTGGAATCTTAGAAATGGAAGTCCACCTGGCCCAGTTCTATACTCTCACCAACATTAGGCTTTAGAGCTCTTTTTTTTGTTTTTTTGGCCAACTTTATAGCACAAAAGTCCGAGTCTGAGGCACCATTAGAGTAGGTGATGATTCTGGGTTCTCTAAGGCTATGCTAGTGGCATACTAGCTCTGGTAGGGCCCATGTAGCTGCAAAGCTTTTGAGTAATGGGGCAGGCATTGACAAGTTTGCAGAAGCTTCCCACTAGAAATGGATAATAACTCCTTTTGACCACAATTTTTTAAACTTTATTCTAAGCTTTGGAAGGAACACCTCACTGATGGAATTATGATTTTCTGCAAGAACTGAAGTATTTACTCATATTCATATTTTGTGATCCAATTTGTTACCTGTCTGTATCCCCAGAGATGTTTCCTCCCCCATTCACAGAACAATTCCTAGGAATTATGGGCCCTAGCTCAGTTTTAGTGGGTTACAAAGCCAGGGGCAAATCACAGTGAGTACTCCCCTGATCACATTTACACAAATCAAATAAAGTTAATTCTTTTTTTTGTAAGAGTCTAGCTTCTCTTTTTTTCCCAAGGGGGTAGGAGGTGGTGCATAGAAGAGAAAATAAATGTTTGCTAAATAAAAAATAAAATTAATATTTTTAAAAAGGTAACTTTCTGTTTTGAAATCTTGTCACTATCAATGAAAGATAGATTTTAAAGGAGAAATAAATTCACAAAAGCACATCTAAAGTTGGAGTGGTCTAGCTGGGGGGGAGGAGACTGTGGTTTTAAGGTATATCATAATAATAATTTTAACTGACATTTATATAATGCTTTGAACTATAAAACTATATCACATATCTCATTTGGCCTTTTCAACAATCCTGTGAGACAGATACTATCGATATTTATCCCTGCTTTACAAATGAGGAGAGCGAAATTCAGTTTAAGTAATCTGTGCGTGGTCACACAATTAGGAAGTGTCTGATACAGCAGCTGAACTCAACTTGTCCTGATTCCAAGAACTGTATCTCTACTATATCATGTTCCTTATTCAGAGGTACAGGGTTAAAACTGTCCCATCCTCTTTGCTTAGTGGGAATTGATGCTATGGACTGATTATGTGCATGTGTGTGTATGTGTGTGTGTATGTGTAGATATAGATATATGTGTGTTTATATAGATATATACAGACATATATACATTCATACATATTTGTTTATACATATATATGTTAAAATCTCTTTCTACACACACACACACACACACATGCACTCCCACCCATGCCACCCTTCCCATTGTTATGTTCATACTCTGGGAAGCTCAGAAGAGGGAAGCACAGTGATTGCTTGGAGTAGAATGGACTCAGCCATTGGCTACATAGCAGTGACTAAGTTAGATATGCTGCCAGTTAGCTGTTTTTCCCATCAAAAGGTGCCAAGTTGTGGTTTCATTCAAGTTCTCACCCACAGATTTAGAGGTTTTCCTGTAGCTCAGCACCTCTTTCACCTCATTCACCTCACTAGTGGCCTGAAATAAGCCCATCCTTGCTTTCAAATCTGCATCTCCTCCTTCCCACATGTCACAGAATTTTATCCTCTGACTCACCAGTGAAAATGTGCAATCCCCTTTTCCACTTCACGGGAACATTCAGTCGGGGTCTGTAAGGAATCTGGCAGCTGAACCAGGGCACCTCAACACTTGCTCCCTGTTCCTGGCCTCTCATTCCCAAACCATTTTCCTCCCTCACCAGGCTTGTCATGGATTTCTCTTCCCACCTCCATTTGTTTGTCTTGTGTCACAGTTTAATACCAGTGACAGCAGATAAACAAAACACCAAGACTCACTGGTTTGAATAAACATTCCTCTGGTGTATCAAGTCCGGTGGAACTTGTGTCCCAATACTTACTGCACATAGATTCATGTAGTGCTTTACTAAAAATCTGGACTCCAGCTTTCATGTATGCCCTTCATTTTTCTTTTTGCTTTCCAGAAAACTGGAGAAAGAAGCAATGTAGGATCAAGAGTCAGATGGGACCTTAAAGATCATCTTGTTGGACTTTTTTTATTTTAAAGGTTAGGAAAATGAAACTCAGAGAACAGAAACTTGTGCAATAGCAGAGCCAGAATTTGAACTCAAAGCCTCTGACACATGTTCTTTCTTGAAGCAGCTAGGTGGTACAGTGGATAGAACATCAGGTCCAGAGTCAGGAAAACCAGAGTTCAAATCCAACCTCAGAGAGTCACTTGCTGTGTGACCCTGGGCAAATCACTTAACCTCTGTTTGTCTCAGTTTCCTCAATTATTAACTGGTAATAATAATAGCACCTAATTCCCAGGGTTGTGCTACCTCCCAAGTTGTTATGAGGAACAAATATGATAACTGTAGAGGATTTAACACAGTATCTCGTAAATAGTAGGCACTATTTTTTTATTGTTAGGTCATTTTTCAGTTGTGTTTTACTCTCCATGTCCCCATTTGAGGCTTTCTTGCTAAAGAGACCAGAGTGGTTTTTCATTTCTTTCTCCAGATCATTTTACAGATGAAGAAACTGAGGCAAACAGGGTTAAGTGGCTTGCCCAGGGTCACCCAGCTAGTAAGTATCTGAGGTCAGATTTGAACTCAGGAAGATAAGTCTCCCTGACTTCAGGTCCAGCACTCTATCCGCTGCCCCAAGGCACTATATAAATGTTAGCTATTATTATATATAAGCTACTATCCTTTTTCCATGTTGCGCTCTTCCCATCCTTTCTCCCATACATAAGATGATGTATAGTGTCTCTCTCACAGAAACAGGAAGAGCCTAAGAGTGCTCTTGTCCTCATCCCTAACACCAATGGGAAATCTGAGAACTTACTGCTGTCTTTATTGATAATGATAAAAGAAAGTACTATCAGTCACATGTGGTGCCAAGACTCAGAGTCCAGTCCTATTGTCGTGCCCAGTGAACCTTGTGCCAGGCAAAACATTGATAAAAGTTGAAAAAACATATAATGAGCTCTAGTCATTCAGAGATAATTCAGGAAAATACAGCATCCATTGTCTTATTAATCTTTCAGAAATAACCAGTTTTGACATTAAGATTTGCAGAGACCCACAAGCTGAAAATAATTGGCTGAAACAAAATTGTGAATTGGCTGAAGTTTGTTTTAGGAACACATCCATCCCTTTTGGTCTCTCTTTTACATTCTCAGCCCCCTGACAGTCTTTTATTCATTCAAAACATTTTATTTATTAAGTGCCCGTTATACGCAGACCAGTAGAACAAAATTCTGCCTTAAAATTTTAACTCCTTTACAACCAGATGTTTCCTACTGCTTCATTAAAATCATTAAAAATTCTTTGAAAAACATAACAGAAACAATTTTCTTCAACTACCCTCTAGGCATAAAAATATAAATAGGCATAAAACAGGGAGATCCATGGTCCTGAAAGGTGTTTACCACTAAGATGGAGAAGATATGGTTCAGGGTTCAAGATGAAACAAGATACTTTGTGAATTGTAAGGTCTTCCAAATGCTCTTTTTCAAGTGCAACAAGCCTCAGTGTACAGTGAAGCTTCCCGGAAGAGATCTATAATCACCCAAAGTAATTTTGCCCGGTCATCCACATAGGGAAGACCAAGTGGAAGAAGAATGCTTATTGTCCAGATTATAACATTCATTTGGATGGACAACCTGTAGCTCAAGAGTTCTTAGATTTCAGGTAGCCTGTGAACATGGATGACAAAAAATTACATTTTTATTTTCACTATCTCCCAACTGTAATCAAGCATACTGCAAACTTTAAGAAAACACATTGTTCTGAGATGTCCACAGGCTTCACTAGACTGTCAATGGGATCCATGACACAAAAAAGCATGTCCATCAACATGCATTTCTGGGATAGACAGTATAGCTAAATAATATATTGGACATGGAGTTGAATAGGAGATCAAGCTGGATTGCCAGGAAAGCAAAGCCCCAAGCATTTAATAATGACATTCTGTCAGCATTGTTATATGACTATGAAGCAGAATAAAACTGCCTCTGAAAAATTAAGAATGAACATCTTTCAGAGGGCAATAGAGAGGCACATGATGATGGGTGGGAATAGGCTGAAATATATAACCATGAGGAACTCTGAAGAAAAGGAGAAAAAAAGAATTACATAGTAGGAAGAGGAAATGAGTTGGTTACATGGTAAAGAGGAAGGATGGCAGCTCCATATAACTTCTCCTTTGGTGAACTCATGGGAAAAACGAAGATGCAACAGGATGGACAGGCATGGTTGGATTGTGATTTATATCATTATAAGGAATTTTCAAATTAATAAGATCATTGATTCATTTAATTGAGTTTGTCCAAGGCATTGTACTAGGAATTGGACATACAAAGATAAATATATATATATATATGTATGTATATAAAATATATATAAATATATATAAAATACAAAAATATAAAATATATATACAAATATATGTGTATATATATGTGTGTATATATATTATATATATATATATATATGAAAGCTTTGCCCTCAGGAGCTTACAACAAACTTCAGGTACCCATCCTCTTCAGGTGAACACCACCTCCACTTCTCAGGAAATGTATAATCAATCATCAATAAACATTTATTAAGCAATTGCTATGTGTCAGGCACTGTGTTAGGTGCTATTACAAGGGCAGTTACCCTACAAGAAATGTTGAAGGTAGTGATAGGAACACTGGAGTTGAAGTCGAAAGATCTGAGTTCAAGTTCCAGTTCTTTCACTTAACTTGGGCCAGTCTCCTCTCTGAGTGTCAGGTCCTTCACTGGTAAAATGAAAAGGTCGGACCAGATGATCTCTAAGTCACTTACAAAGCCAATATCCCATTCTACGATTCTATTTTGGCATACATTAAAATGGCTGTTTTTCCTCTCTCAGCTTCCTCTCCCAATAAATTTATGTTTAAAAGATCCCCTCCTGTCTAATCTTAAATTCTAACTTTATTATGCATTACTTCCCCTCAATCCAGGGAAAACAGGCCTGCCTGCTAATTCTCATACTTGACTCTCAATCTCCTGTTTCCATGCCTTTGCGCAGGTGGTTTCCTTCCTTCACTTCCGATGCCTGGAATGTACTCACTCTTCACCTCTACCTCTTAGCATTCTGAGTTTTATTCAAAGTTCAACTCAAATGCTACTTTCTATGTTGAACTTCTGGTATTCCAGCTGTAGCTCTCCCCACTAAATTGCACATTTAGCACATGTTGTACACTTAGTTTCCTTGTAAAGAATGTAAGCATTGTGACTGCTTTATTTTTGCCAATGATAACTTACTCGGCAAGGCTGAGCATAATCCTACAGGGGAGAAATAGAAATTGAAATGGTGGACTTCCAAGTATTTCCTAATGTTTTTAATCTTTTGAGTGAAGCTGTGTAGAAATTTTGAAATGCAAACACAGGGCTCCAAAAAAGTATTAAAAGGTAAACATGCAATAGCTCCTAAATCTTGTGTAACCTTAAGTGAGGCACCTCAGTACTTATTTTTTTTCTTTTTTGACTATATGAAATATGTTTTCTTTGACAGAGAAGCTCTGGATTTTAGCTATAATATTCCTGGAAGTTTTAATTTTGCTTTGTTTTTTTTTTTCTAGGTGACCATCAGATTCTATTTCTACTTCGCTCTTAAGTTCTAAGAGATCCAGGCAGTTGTATGATATATTGAAATAAAATATACTCTTTTTTTGTCATGAATTTCAGATAGTTTAACGATTCATAAATTATCTCTTCTCAGTCTGTTTTCTATGTCAGTTGTTTTTGCTATGAGATATTTTACATTTACCTCTATTTTTAACATTTGGGCTTTGTTTTAATATTTCTTGATGCCTCATGAACACATTAGTTTCTTTCTGATCAATTCTATTTTTCAGGAAATTTCCCTCTTTAGTTAGGTTTTGTACCTCTTGCTCTAAGTTCTTCACTCTCTTTCTATATCTTTTCCCATTTTCACCCTCTAGTACTCTCATTTTAAAATTGTTTTTAGCTTAAAAAAACATTCTTCATCTCTTCCAGGAATTCTGCTTGGACTTTTGCCCACACTATATGTATGTTTCTTTGCAGTTTGTTTATAGATATTTTGGAATCATTCTTTCCTTCTGGGTTTGTGTCTTGTGTATCTGTGCCAATATAACATAACAACTCTTTATGATGGGATAACTTTTTTTTTACCTTGTTTGCTCATTTTTCCAGTCTGCTTTCTGACTTTCAACTTTATGTTAGGGCCAGGCTCTGAATACTTCTAGAGAAAATGTCTGATCTGAAATTTTGTCTCTTGAGTACTTCTGCTGCTTCCTTGGGGTATTGAGTATTGCACTATCCAAGATTTCAGGGAGAGTTCAGGCTGGGGATCTGCAAGTGCTTTCAGGGCTCTCAAAGTGCTATAATATGAGGCAAAGTCTATTTAGTGTCCACCTGGTCTGAGCTCTGCAAGTTCCTGATCCTGGTTGGAGTCTGAGCAATACCTCTGTGGGCTTGTCCCTGAATGGGCGTTCCAGTAAACTGCTGTTGGACTCAGACACTCTCAGACAGCTGGGAAGTTCTACAGGTTCAGAGTGACACAACTGAAGATGCTCCTTTGGTTTGGGAGCTCAGCATTGGTTATTCCACTGCAATATATCGACTGGAGTGGAGAGTAAAAGAGATTCCCTGCTTAGCACCTGGGGTTAGAGTCACACGCCTGTTGTTTAGTTTTGAATTTATTCCTAATTAAGCATACAGCTTAGGGCCTGTGACTACTCCCCACCCTGCAACAACTACCATGGACATGTGTCTGCTCCTCAATCCACCCTGGACAGTAAGTGACAGCCCTGTCAACAGACACCTGCTCCCACATCCTGCACACCCGGGAGTCCTCTGCAACTTCTTTCTGTAAGGGTGCTTCCTGTTCTGATACAGAATTCCAATCGTCTTCCAGTTACTGGATTCTGGCATGCTCTGTGGTGGTATATGGCTGGTCAGACCCCTTCCTTCCCTAGGGTCTAAAAACCTCTCTGTCTGTCTCCTTATGCTGACCTGACTCAACTGTGTTGTTTTCCCCTTAGATTTCCTGATCAGTACTTGCTGTGGTATGTTTTCTAAAACTTTGAAAAGGGGTTGGAGGATACTTCTTCCTGTTCCTCAGGCACATCTGAGGGTCCTCTAATAACTTTTTCTCACTCTTATCCTTCTGAATCTCCCTGAAGCATTCAGAAATGCTGATCATCTCCCCCTTGAATACTCTCCTCTCTAGGTTCTTGTGATACTGCTCTCACTTGGGTTTACTGCTGTCTTCTGACTTCTTTCTCAGTCTCCCTTATGTGGTTCTCATTAGTGTAGGGCCTGTTAACTGTGGGTGGCCCCCAAAGCTCTGCCATGAGTTCACTTCTCTTTTCATTCTGTACTATTTCACCTGACCATAGCGTTACATCACTTAAGTCCAGCTATCACCTTTATGCATGGAATTTCCACAGGTATATTTTCAGACCTAGTTTCTTTCTCCTGAGGTACAGGGCCACATCACCAGCTACTACTTGGATATCTTGAATCTGAGACCTCATAGACTTCAAATTCAATATGTCTAAAACAGAGCTTATTACCTTCCCCCAAATCTTCCCCTTTTCCAAACTTTGTATTACTAACAAGAATGTCCTTGGTGTCATTTTTAACTCCTCCCTCTAATTCACCCCATGTATCCAATCCACCCAAATCTTAATGTTTCTAACTTCAAAATATCTTACCTATATGGAACCTTTCCTCCATTCATATAAATGAAACCACCCTAGTTCAGGCCCATATAACCTCTTACCTGACCTATTGCAATAACTTTTTAACTGATCTCCCTGCCTCAAGACTCCCACCACTTCAATCGAGTGTGCCAGAGACAGCTCTAACCAGCTTGCAGAGCCAATTTTTAAATTTCCAGTGTGAGCATTCACTCCTAGAAATCCCCAGTTGCTACAAATCAGGTTTTGAGTATTGTTTTGCTGAATGTCTAGACTTTAAAGAGTATTAGTAACACAGACTGAACTTAAAAGTGTTCTTCTACATTCTTCTTGTCCCTCCCTCGGAGAGCTCAGTGGTTTAACATTTTCCAACACACCCCTTTTTTGCTCTAAAAAGCATTGTTTGAGCTCAGCAGGAGTACAGGAGAAGGCTTGGGGAATGAAATCCTCACCAGCCTGGTTCCTGGAGGCTGATAATAATAGTAACAGTTTTGCAAAATGCTTTACATGCATTATCTCATTTTAGCCTCATAACACCCCTGACATCAATTTAGATAAAGACCCAGCCATCAAGGTGATTCCTCTAAAATATGGGTTTAATAATATCACACCCCCACCCACCCACAGCTCAGTGAGACTGACCTGTAGGATCAAATAAAATTGCCTTTGTTTGCTATTTATTATCTGGCTTATTCCTACCTTTTCCATTTTTTCACACTTTGATCTCCTCCACAAACTCCACATTCCAACACTGCCATTCCTTGAATCTGGTATGCCATTTACTTGCCTTTGGACTAGCTGTCCCCCAATCCTAGAACTCCTTCAACTGTGCCTAGTTCTCCCCTTGCTTCCTTCAGAACTCAACACAACTCTCACCTTCTTCAGGAGGTCTTTCATGGTCCCCATAGCACTAATGATTGTTTTTATCTTCTCTATAAATAAACTGGCATATTTAGCTGTTTGTGTGTCTCTCTCATTTGAATGGAAATTCTTTGAGAATAGGGACTATACTTTTTGCCCTTCTTTGTAACTCCAGAGCTTAGCACAGTGCCTGGTATACAGTAAATGCTTAATAAGTGCTTCTTTACTAGACTCTATCACCATTGCCTACCTGTTCCTAGGACATATTTCATAAACACTTGTTGATTGATTGACTATGGAATGAAAGGCTTTCTACCATTCTTATGGGAATTTTAATCACCACTGACAAGGCAGGATTATTCAGAGGAGAGAGATCTATTCTCATTTCTCCCAAAATCTCATTAATAGGCACTTACCTAGCTCTGTATTACTAGAAGTGTGTGAGGGACATGAAGAGGAGGAAAGTATGCTGATTTTTTTAAAAAATCTAGCAGAAAAGTTAACCCAAGCCAATTAAAACAGCAGCTCTTCAAACGTTCAGCAATAGAATAGCCACCTTATTATTTCAATATCAATTAGCAAACCTGTTTAAGCCTTCATTAGTCATTAGACACAACAGAAACAATTTCATCAATGACAACTTTTTAGCAAAATATAGGCTTAGTATTTCTGCAACAGGAAAAGATCATTCACCTGTGACAGTGTCCAATTTGAAGAATGAGTTCTTCATTATGAATAATTTTAAATGATGTTTTCGTCTTCTATCAAATTAGTGATTATTCCAAACTATTTTCTTAGAAATAGAGGGAATCATGGAGACAAGATAGCGGAGTGGAAAGATGCACATACACTAGCTCTTCCCCCACAGCCCATAAAATATCTACAAAGAAAGACTCAACAAATTCTAGAGCAGCAGAAGCCACAGAACAATGGACTGGAGGAGATTTCTAGCCCAGGGTAACCTGAAAGACTAAGTGGAAAGGTCTATTGCATCAGACTCGGAGATGAGCCCAACCTTGGTCAAGAGCCACGGCTCTGGGAGGAGGACATGAGCAGGCCTTGGGGGCAGAATCCCCAGCAGCAGTAGCGCGGACTGCAGATCCCTCAACCTACAGGCACCAAAGGTCAGTGACAGGGTTTTTTCAGCTGACTGAGAAGGGATCGGGTGTTCCCATAGCTCTGGCCTCAGGTAGCAGCAGCAGAGGTTTCAGGAGCAGCAGCTCCCACAGCAGCCCACATCCATTTTTGGACTGTAAAACCCCTGGGGGCATTGAGCAGCTGATCCCTACCTCAACCCTGTGTGGTGGCCCTGCCCCCACCTAATGCTCCTGGAGGAATTGAGCAGCTTATCTGAATCTAAGCCCCTAATACTGGTTGGTTGAACTGGAGGCCAGGTGGTTGTGGAGAAAAAACTACTACTCACAGATTCTCGGCACAGAATGGTTGGTTGCTTCTAAACCAGTGTGCACACTTGATTGTGCCACCTTGGAGGAACTGAGATCTTACAGATACCCAGAGTATACCCTACTCTTGACAAAGGACCCAAAAGTCAAGTGGAAAAATGCCAAAAAAGGGGGAAAAATAAGACTATAGAAGGTTACTTTCTTGGTGAACAGATATCTTCTCCCATTCTTTTGAATGACGAAGAACAATGCTTAACATCAGGGAAAGACATAAAAGTCAAGGCCTCTGGATTCCAAACATCCAAAACAAATATTCAATGGTCTTAGGCCATGGAAGAACTCAAAAAGGATTTTGAAAATCAAGTAAGAGAGGTGGAGGAAAAAATTGGGAAGAGAAATGAGAGAGATGCAAGAAAATCATGAAAAGTAAGTCAATACCTTGCTAAAGGAGACCCAAAAAATGCTGAAGAAAATGATACCACTAAAAATAGGCTAACTCAATTGGCAAAAGAGGTTCAAAAAGCCAATGAGAAGAAGAATGCTTTAAAAAGCAGAATTAGCCAAATGGAAAAGGAGGTTCAAAAGCTCACTGAAGAAAATAGTTCTTTAAAAATTAGAATGGAACAGATGGAAGCTAATGACTTTATGAGAAGCCAAGAAATTACAAAACAAAACCAAAAGAAAGAAAAAATGGAAGATAATGTGAAATATCTCATTGGAAAAACAACTCACCTGGAAACTAGATCCAGGAGAGACATTTTTAAAATTATGGGATTATCTGAAAGCCATGATCAAAAAAAAGAACTTAGACATCGTCTTTCATGAAATTATCAAGAAAACTGCCCTGGTATTCTAGAACCAGAGGGCAAAGCAAATATTGAAAGAATCCACCAATCACCTCCTGAAAGAGATCCAAAAGGAGAAACTCTTACTAATATTTTAGCCAAATTCCAGAGTTCCCAGGTCAAAGAGAAAATATTGCAAGCAGTTAGAAAGAATCAACTCGAGTATTGTGGAAATATAATCAGGATAAAACAATATCTAGCAACTTTTACATTAGGGAATCGAAGGGCTTGGAATATGATATTCCTAAAGTCAAAAGAACTAAGACTAAAAGCAAGAATCATCTACCCAGCAAAACTGAGTACAATACTTCAGGGGGGAAAATGGTCATTCAATGAAATAGAGGACTTCCAAGCATTCTTTATGAAAAGACCAGAGCTGAAAAGAAAATTTGACTTTCAAACACAAGAATCAAGAGAAGCATTGAAAGACAAACAGGAAAGAGAAATCATAAGGGACTTAATAAAGTTGAGCTGTTTACATTCCTACATGGAAAGAGAATATTTGTAACTCTTGAAACTTTCTTCAGTATCTGAGTAGTTGGTGGGATTACACACACACACACACACACACACACACACACACACACACACACACACATATATAGAGAGAGAGTATATATATATATATATATATATATAGAGAGAGAGAGAGAGAGAGAGAGAGAGAGAGAGAGAGAGAGAGAGAGAGAGAGAAAGAGAGAGCACAGGGTGAGTTGTGAGTTGAATAGGAAGGAATCATATCTAAAAAATGAAATAAAGGGGTGAGAGGGGAGTATATTGGGAGAAAAAAGGGAGAAATGTAATGGGGCAAATTATTTCTCGTAAAAGAGGCAAGTAAAAGACTGTTCAGTGGAGGGAAAAGGGAGGAGGTGAGAGAGAAAACATGAAGCTTACTCTCATCACAGTCGACTCAAAGAAGGAATAAAATACACACTCATTTTAGGATGAAAACTTATCTTACAATACAAGAAAGTGGGAGAGAAGGCAATAAGCAGGGTGGGGGGATGATGGAAGGGAGAGCAATGGGAGGAGGGAGTAATTAGAAGTCAACATTCTTGGGCAAGGACAAGGACAAAAGAGAGAACAGAAGAAACGGGGGGGCAGGACAGGATGGATGGAAATATAATTAGTCTTACATAACATGAATATTATGGAAGTCATTTGCAAAACTATACGCATATAGCCTATATTGAATTGCTTGCCTTCTCAGTAGGGATGGGTGAGGAGGGCGGAAGGAGGAGAAGTTGGAACTCAAAGTTTTAGGAACAACTGTTGAGTATTGTTCTTGCATACAACTGGGAAACAAGAAATACAGGTAATAGGGTATAGAAATTTATTTTGCCCTACAGGACAAAAGAGAAGATGGGGATAAGGGAAGGGAGGGATGTTAGAAGGCAGGGCTGATAGGTGGTAGGGGTAATTAGAATGTTTGACACTTTGGGGTGGAGGGAGGAGAGAGATGGGGAGAAAATTTGGAACTCAAAATTTTGTGGAAATGAATGTTGGAAACTTTAAATAAATTTTTAAAAATTAAAAAAGAAAAAAGAAATAGAGGGAATGTTAAGAGATTTTAGCACCAACCCTCCCTTCCATATATATATAATCCTAGATTTCCACAGGGGCATGTCTGCAGTGGCACGTATGTATGTGTCATTGTGTGCCTGTGTGAGTGTATGTTTGTGCATATAAAACTGTGTGTTAGGCAACGGAAGGATGTGGTTGGCTTAAAGTCAAGTTCAGTCAGTACTTATAAATTTTATTTCCAGGGTTAATGACTTAGCCCTTTCTAATTTATCTGCCCTGAAACTGTTATACATCTGTTAGTATACTTGCATCTGTTTCAGATCTGCCCTTCAGATTGTACTCTCCTCCTTCTCCATCCTCACCCCCACCTCCTTGTTCTTCTTTCTACCAGCCTCTTGTGGTGGGAAAGAACACCACCTGGAAAGTCAAGACACATGAGTTCAAGTTCCAACTTTGTGACTTACAAATTGTGTGACTTTAGAAAAGTCACTCCACCTGACTTGAGTCTCAGTACCTGCCTCTACAAAGTGAAAATGTAGGTCTACATGAGTTCTGAGGTTCCTTCCAATTTAAAGTTTCTTGCAATCAATAAGCATTTATGTACCTGGCATTGTGTTAGATAAAGAATATACAAATAATGAAGCAATCCCTACTCTCGAGGAGCTGACATTTCATACAATTCTAATGTGTGTGATCCTTGCTGTCCATTCCAAGAAAGGATTGACTGAAAGACTGACTCTCTTAGTCACTTGTGCCCTTAAAAGTCATCTAATCTACTATTTCTTGGTCACTATTTGACTAAATCCCATGGATTCAGTGGAAAATATGAGAGTAGCCTGCTACCTGTGTGACCTTAGGCAAATCACTTCACCACTGTAGTCCTCAGTTTCTTCTTTTGTAAAATGAGAGACTTGAACTAGATGATCTTTATGTGCCTTTCCAACTCTAAATCTATGAATAACATGCAATTATTGAAAGCGCAACACACTCCCTGCTCTTTGTTCCTACCTGTGTGACCTTTAGCATATCCTTTTACCTAACCTTGTGGGCCACCATTTTCTCATCTGAAAACTAAGGGTAAGAGGCAGGACTTGAATGATCTCCAAGGTTTCTGCAGACCCCAAATCTAAAATCTCCAAATCCTAAGTTTAAAGGGGAACAGAAACAGAGTAGAAACAACTTTTCTAATTATATTATTAACATGGCTCTTGGCATGGCTACTTCATTATTTATCTTAGGAAAATGATTCTGATAAATTTTTTCGTGATTACTCTTTTTAACTTCATAGGATGTTGAACGTGGACTTATCTAAGAATTTTCAGTTTTGACGTTCAGCCAATCCTAAAATAACTAATTTTTGTGTTATCTATCTGCTGCACATAAGGGAAAGGAATCAATGATTAGGCAAAAAGGAAAAAAAAAATTTCTGCCACTCGTGATCAAAGTGGCAAAAAAAAAACAAAACAGAAAAGCCAACAACCGTATTTTCTGATGAAAATGATGTATTTGTGTAGGAAACCCTCCATTTATCAAAAATGTTCAGTTAAGTTGTCTCTCTACTTCTGTGATGAGTAACATTCAAGAAGTAGCTTGGGATGGGGAGAGAGATTCCTTATTTAACCTAAGCATACAGCATTTAAAGTAAAAATTGGTCCTTAATATTTTAATAATAATAGATTACATCTGAAGTCCATGGTCTTAAATGTGTGCTGCAAAAGAGGGCTGTATTTGGAGTCCAAAGACCTGGGTTCAAATTCTGACTTTGGTACTTACTACCGGGGTGACTTTGTATATGTCATCTTACCTCTCTAGGCTTCAATTTTCAAATCTATAGGAGGAGAGGGTTGGATAGCCTTTCATCTCTCACCCTATCATCCTATAATCTTAAATAACGTTTTAAATTTTGCAGTGCTTCCCATACATAATCTCCTTTGATGCTCACAACAACCCTGGAGGAAGCAGCTTCAGAAAGGTCCATTGACTTGCCTAGGGTCATACAACTAAGGTATCTGAAGCATGATGTTCTATCCACTGCATTCTCTTCTTCCTCCCATATGTATGTACTTTCACATCCATCGATTCTTTTACAGAAAGATATGGGGGGGGGGAGTGGGAACGAAGAGCAGGAACTATATGGTATTTGCATCGATCCAGCTGTTAAAAGAACAGATCATCAATAAACATCTGGTTCGACTGGTTGGTTTGATCCTCCATTTTTAGTCATAAAAACTGCACTAGTGACTGGTCCAGGTTAAATGGAGAGTATTTGAGAGACAGACTCATGATCCCTGCAAGTCTAATCCTAGCCTATCTGTCTTTCATTCTCAAACCATCTTGGGGCTTATAGTGTAGACACAGACATTCTATGTACTCTAATTGGAGGAGGGCAGATGGAAATTCTTTTAATATAAAATTGGGCCACATGTTGAAGCCAGCATGAAACAATTATATTTATATAACTTTTTTCCCTCTCTTTCTCATCAATCTTTATATTCTTTGGGGGCAACCTTATTTATTTCTAAGAATCCAAGAATTTCATCACCATCAATGTGTTAATGACTCCCAGATTATGCCTGTCAACTTGTGACCACTTACTATCTGTACATTTCTATGTCTCTTCTTTTTTTCCCCAACATTTCTTCTGAGAGGCACTAAATGAATATCCATTGACTTAAAAATAATGCCCCTCGCAAAAAGTAGTCCCTCTGTGGTCTCTAGTTATTGATGCTACCTCCTCAGAATACCTTCCTTTGTGATCTTTCCAATCGTTAGTATTCTCCATCTATATCCTGAAATTACTTAGTATGCGATCCATATTTTATTGTCTGTCCTTATCTGTGCACATGTAGATTCCTTCCAATAAAATGTAAGATCCCTAAGGGCAAAGATTCTTTCTTTTTTTCCTTTTTCTTTTTCTGCATTTTTATTCTCAGAGTCTATAAGTGCCTGACACTTCATAGTCACTCACTAAATCTGTGATGATTGGAATTGAATTGAATGATATCTCTGCTTCCTCAATATCTGAGTAGGTGACCTAGTGTCCCAGGTATCTTTTATTCCCACATCTTCCAAGGATTTCCTTACATCCTTTCAATGACTTCTTATCTTCTGAGTAAAACATTTGCTTTTAGACTTCAATTCAGTTCAAAAATCAATCATTGAATGTATTCCAGGAATAAGACACTGTCTTAGGTGATCTGGGAGGTAGAAAAAGAAATAACATGGTCCCTGCCCTCAAGAAGCTTTTGATCTAGTACAGTAGGAAACTGAATCAAATGCACCCACTGCTAATATTTCACATGATCTTGGGTTTTCATTTCCTCATCTGTAAAATGAAAGGTTTTTATTTGCTGCTACCTAAAATACTAAAATTATTCAGCTTTTCTAGCTGACTCTAAGGTCTATTTTTTAAAGTAATAAAAAAAATATGAAGTTACAAAAGAATGGTATGCTATGAGAGAGATTTCAAGAAGTTAAAGGAACACTTTTATCTGGGGGAGGGGGGGTGGTGTTTAAATCATTAAGAAAAAAATCAGCTTCAATCATTTGTTTCATTTCTATTTCCAAGACCCTGCTCTGTTTCTATATAGTCATCAATCCTGAACATATTTTTTTATTTTTCTCCATAAAATGAGTTCTGCTTTTCTTATGCCCAAGACAAATATTAGTTTAAATCTTGCACACAGTAGGTTCTTAATGTTATTGGATTAAGCTAAATGGATACTCAGCCTTCCTCCATATGCATTCTTTTAAAAATTCCCCCAGAGTTCAACCAGTTCTATGACCTTGGCTCAGTCATTCCCCAGTTTCCTTTGTAAAATGAAGAGGTTACAACAAATGAACTGGAAGATCCCCTCCAGATATACTATTCTCTGTTCTATAATTTATATAAGTCAAAGTAGTCCTAAGGAAATATTTGGGGACTGGATTCCATTATTGTCTTTTGCCACCTTACCTCTATGGCCCTGTGGCAACATCAAGGGTAATTTTAGCAACCAAGAGAAATGTAGGAAACTTAAGCAACCACATGGGGAAAATACCATTAAAAAAAAACCCCTAGGCTCTGATTTAGACTGCCCAGCACAAGGACCCACTAGGACCCCATTTTCTGTTTCACATATGGTCTTCTGACTGTGGATCTCAAAACAGTGGGTAATCTTACATACCTCACATGCATACCTGGAAACTTTCATGCTCATTTAACTGAGACTTTTCAGCAAATATATGAGAACAAAACTAGATAACCAGCCATTTAACCAGAGGCCATAACTCAACTCATCCCAGGGCGTCATCAAGGGTTTTGTTGCCATCATAAACCATAAGAGAAATACCCAAGTGTTTTTCATCAGAACCACCAAGTTCGGTTTTCCTGACATTGAACTATGGACTTTATTTTTTTTAATATCATTTTAGAATGCATGAATTTAAAAACATCTGTTTTCATTCTGAATTCCTCCCTCTTAAAGGAGCCTCTTCAGTAAGAAGTACCATTAAGGACTCAGGAATTCATTCACCATCCAAAACACTCACAAGCAAATCAGTATGGAAAGGGGTGGGGACAGCTATAGTAGCTATTCGAGATGATAAAGACCAAGGGTCTCATAATATCTCAGATTGTAAGATAATAGATTTAGAATTGGAAGGGGACTTAGCAACCACCAAGCTTTACCCACTCATTTAACAATTAGGGAAATAAGAGGTTAAAAAAGAAACAGAGAGGTTAAGTACCTTGCCTAACATCACACAGCTAATAAGTGCCTATAGTAAGATTCAAACTGAGGACTTCCTGACTCTAAATCTAACACCATACCCACCATGCCACCTTTTTATCACCTTTTTAAAAATTGTCATTTGACTGTATTTTTCTTTTTTTCATTCCTTTTTTTCATGTCTTCAAGGGGCTGATGTATTCTACTGAGAGGAAAATATTTAATGTTTTAGTCCCAAACTCTTTCGGATTATGCCTCAGGTTATTGATGGATAATCCAAGGCATACACATCAAAAAACATTAATTAAGCATCTACTAAATGGCAAATCCTTTGTAAGAGGCATTCCCTACCTTCATGGAGTTTATACTCTAAGGGGGTTCAGGGTAGAAAGTGGAATGCAATAAGCACAAATAACAAAGTGCTTTGTGACACATTTTCATCACCTTCCCAAACATTCATATTGAATCAGAGACATACACCAGGAACAAGGCATTTTGAACCCCAGTTCCCCACTCATCACCAACACTCAGCTGGGTCAATAATCCTTGCTTTCTAGAAAAATACCAGCAAGTGATTGCCCTCCTTTATTAAAACATCCTTTGAGCTAGTGTGTTTATGTGAAGTTTAAGAAAACATTGGGGTTGGTGAATTATGTTACAATTAGTGCAATTTCAGGAAGGAAAGATTCAGTACTCATATTTTACAACTGTGTCACTCGAAATATTATTATTGGTGTCTGATTTATCAACAATCTGCTAGGGAGATGATTTTCTTCTGCTGTATTTCTAAGGGAAAGGGAGGAAGGCTTGGGCATTTATTATGCGGCCAGAGGCTGATTTATGTTTTTCCCCAGTGCAGTCAAATAATCTTGAGCAAGAAGGGGAGAAAGGGTAATTGTCATAGTGCAACCCTGCTGTAAAGACTTCTCTCTGAGATCTCACTGGAAATTCATGACTGCTGTACAGTAATGCCTCAACTCCACTCACATCACAGTTCATGCATAAACACAACAGTTCAAACTTGTGCCCCCTCCCCCACCAACCAAACAGGCATACGGGCTGGTACACAAGAGAACAAGCCCAAATTAAATATATTTCCCATTGGGGTGCAATAAGGGATAGAGAACATGCGGAAGAACTGTTTTATTAATACAGTGAGCATGTAAAGTGAACAGTGCCAAATATGATACCTCTTCTCCCTTAGATTTTGACACAATACTGGAAACTTGGAAGTTCAAAAGAAGGCTCTGCAAATCCAGCTCAAACCTGTTCCTCAGCATGTATCTATGATATATTGAGAGAGAAGAGGGGGGAGATGAGAGAAATGTAGTGAGGGGAAGGCAGGGTAATGAGGAGGGCAGGAATCCAAGCTCAGCCCTGAGACAGCTTTAAGTTAAAATGCTCTGGATTTGGAAGTATGCTGTGCCAGGACGTTAATACACTTAATACAAGCCAGTGGTGGGTCATGCGCATGTCATTTGGTATCACCACAGGGATAGAAGTAGAAGGCTATTTAAAGACCAATATGGTTTCTGGTGATCTCTGTGAAGTTTATGAGAAGTCAGAGAAAGGAACATAAAACTTACCCTACACATGTAATTAAAATACATGGTAACCAAATTCATGTGTAAGTAATAGGAGAGTGGAATACAGCCCAGGGATCATAATACACAATTCGGTTGAAGTGAAAAGTAATTTGTGGTAGGCTTTCAAATTCCTACTTTAGTGGACAGATTTGGAAAGTTCACATGTCGTCTTCCTGGCTGGGCAAGCTTACTTTGAGTGGCCTTTCATATATTTTTAAAGGGCTCTAAAAATATCTGGTTGGGTTTTTTTTTCTTTCTCTTTTCATGAAAAATTACACAGAGTTTTGACAAATAGTACCTGGGAGCTAACAAGCATAGTTAAATTCTACAGTACCCCCAAGATGACGATATCCATTATGAAAAAAGGGGGGCTTTATTTTCTTCCATTCTTAATACAGGACTCTTCTAGTCTTTAACCAGGCCTAGTCAATGCCAAATTATTAATACAGTGGTTCCTTATCCAGATGGTTCCAAATACAGACTTATGAAGTAGAGATAATAGAATATGGAGGAGTAAAGGGAAAGAGGAACCACACACAAAAACATATGTTACTGAATATCCTGATGTTTGCCATTATGTAGACCAAACATCTGGATGATTGACTGAACTATTCACTTTTCGTCTGCATATTCTGGCAACATATAGACCCAGCATTCCAGTTCATCTGGGGGAGATATTATATGTTCAGTTGTTAACAATGCAATATGCTACTGCAACCAAATGAAGCCTTTATGGATACAAGATTTGGTGTCAATTTATAAGTGCTTTACCATTATCATTAATAAATATTATAAAACATTCATCACCCCCATAAGCTGTATGTCAATATGGTCTACACTGTTCTCTACCATGCCATACATGCACATGTAAAAAAATCATAATACCTGGCCTCCCTTTTCTTACAGTCTATAAGATATATATATATACTTTTCTTTTGAGGTCACAATCATTAAACTCCCTATGTCCAGCACTGAGTGGGGATACATCCATCTTAAACCATCAACTCTACAGAATTATAGACTGTAAACTCCAATAGGAGAGAGACTAAATTTTATAGTACCAATGCATTTTCCCAATACCTAATGTTAGACATATTCTATACTCAGTAGGTATTTAATAAATGCATATTGAATGAGATAATGTAAAAGTTAAAAGGAAACTTGGAGATACATTATTTTAATCCTTTTATTTCACAGATGAGAAATCCAGTCCAAAAATATTAAGGAAGCATCTCATCATCACATAACTAATAAATGCTAAAGATAAGACATTCCTCTATTCCATTATCAGCTATCTCATTCTATACATCCCTCTGATAATTTTTGTACTGTAGACCTAGCTCCAAGTTCCATAAGAGTATTAAGAAAAACATTATTTGAATTAGAGTAGAATGAAACTGGAGATCATTTTACTTTTTTAAGGAGATTTTGAACTGACGTTAACTGATGGAGGGTTTGTCTAAAACATTCATGTATCTTTAAAAACATCCTACTTCATTCTGTCATCAACTGAACATACAGTGTGCATACAATGCACTTCTGTGGTAGGCAGGTCCAGTATTTCAAGGTATAAGCACTTAAAGACATACTCAGTTCATTTAAAAAAGGGATTTTTTAAAAAAAAATACGAAAGTCAAATTGGTAGTTTATACCATATTCACTCATACATGAAGGTAGAAGAATATGTGTATTCCAAATTTACCACCACTGGTTGGATCCCTACTACTGTCTGCCTTAGGAAAATAAAGCCACAACTTAACTGATTCTAGGAAGTTGGCTCTAACCAGATGTAACTGCGCCAGTGGATGGCCCACAAATGTTAAGGGCTGTGTGGTTTTATACTGAGGGGTGTGGGTGGTATAGAGAAAGGAAGACACAGAGAGAGGGGGAAGAGATGGAGAAAGGTGGTGAGGAAGGGGAGAGACAAAGTGGGGGGAGGGAGAGACAGAGAGAGAGAGAGAGAGAGAGAGAGAGAGAGAGAGAGAGAATGCTTCTTTCAAATGCCCCAATTTAGGGTAAGCAGATAAGACTGAATACAGAGCTTAGTAGAATTTCTTTGCTATAGAAGTTCCACTCACAAATACTGATTACTCACTTTAGATGTTCTCATTTGAATACCACCACAACTACCCCCTCCTCTAAACAAAGGGACCTGGTCTAATCAGCCATCTTCCACCTCAGTTCTTTCCTTCTAGGACATTAAATATGGACCAAGTAATTTTCAGAGTAGTTTCAGGTTGAAAAAGTCCTTATCACCTTCTACTTTTGCATCCAAGTAGAATCTTTATCTATTTCCTCCCTCTATCACCCTGATGCTGAGGGCTGTCAGCACAAAAATTCAGACTATACCAGTTGTCCTCTCATCTTTCTTATTCCATGGATGCTTACAGTTTCATCCTTTTGTAGAGAGGAATAAATGGGACAGCTCTGAACATGTGGGGGACAATGATTGGGAAAAGTGGTTACACTGAATGTGCAGTACACGTACCATAAAATGCCTGCTGCACATATTTGCTGAACCCAGGGACTCGGATAATATTGGATGCTTTATCTTTATGGCCTCTTTTATGCTAACAGGCCTAGGGGTAGCTAAAAAGGCCAATGTACTGTAGGCTGCTAAAAGCTTTGCAGTTTGATTGCTTCATAATTTTGCCATTCATCTAATTTGAAGTGCACATTCAAACAGCAGACCTGTCTGTCACCCTTAACAAGCTCTTTGGTAGAGACCGAACAATCCCTTGTAATATAAACAACTATTCTCTGGTTTAGAGAAGAAAGCAAAATAAAAAACCAACGTATTTTTAACACTCACATATGTAATAACTATGGAATTGGATATCCCAATTCTCCCAGTCTCCACAAACTAAAAGCTTTGTTTTTTCCATTCTCTTGATTCATTCAATGGACATTTATTGAGCACCTACTGTATGCAAGGGACAATGCTAAGACCTTGGGAGGAGGGGGGTGAGGAATACAAAGGTGTAAGCAAAAGTTACTGATCTAAAGGAATTCATCATGTATTCACTTTACAGATTTTGTTTCTCCAAATATTAGGCACTTCACTATGGATCAAGTCCCAGTCTATGGCACTGAGTTAAGTCTAATAAGAAGAAATTCAATAGGGATAAATGTAAAGTCTTGCATTTAGGTACAGAAAAATCAACTTCATGAGCACAAATTCAAAGTGGTATAGTTATACAGCAGTTGTAAAGTCTAAGGTTTTAGTGGACTGCAAGCTGAAAATAAAGGAAAAAAACCCACTTATCAGCTGCATAACCCTGAGTAAGTCACTTTATCTTGTTTGTGTTAGTTTCCTCATCTATAAAATGAGCTGAAGAAAAAATGGCAAACCACTCCAGTATCTTTGCCAAGGAAACCCCATGGAGAGTTGGACATGACTGAGATAACTGAACAACAAAGTTGAAAATTAATCAGCAATGTGATATAGAAACAATAATGATTAGTATAAAATAATAATACTGATGATGGATGGATGGATAGATATCATTTATATAGTGTCTACTATGTGATAGGCAACATTATCTAATTTGATCCTTACAGCCCTGGGAAGCAGATGCTATTGTTATTATCATTCCTTTTTTGCAGCTGAGGAAACTGAGGCAGAAAGGGATTAAGTGACTTTTCCCAGTTTGTACAGTTAGTAAATATCTGAGGTCAGATTTGAACTCATCTTCCTAACTCCAGGGTCAGTACTCTATCCACTACATCACCTAGCTCTCCCAACCCTGCATCCCCCCAAACATCAGTCAAAAAAGGTAGTACAATGATGGGCTGCATTAAGAGGAGTATAACTTCCAGAAATAGAAAGGTGAGAGTCTCCTTTTACACAGCCCTTCTCAAATCTCATTTGAAAGGAGTTATATTCAATTCTGGGCACCATTGTTCAAGAAGGACATTAATAGATTGGAGAGCAAAGGAAAGCAATTAACATGGTGAAGGGCTTTGAGCACAGGTCATATGAGTTGAAAGAACTTGGGTTATTTAGCCTGGAGAAGAGAAGAGTGGGTTTGTGGGTGGAGAGAGGAGACATGATAGCTGTCAAAGTATTTGAGGATTGTCATGTAGAAAAGGGATGAGGCTAGCTCATTAGAATGGGTTGCCATGAGAGATGGGTGGGAGATCTTCAAGCAAAAGACCACAGGTCATGCTACAGTGGGCATTCCTTTCATGAATGAATTGGACTGGATGACACTGGGGTGCCGTCCAGCTCTCAATTGAGAGGTCTCTTTCTGACTCTGTGATGCTCTATGAAATGAATGTATTATTTGTTTTATTTGGTCTTTATTTTATATGTGTGGACATATGTGTGTATGTACATATGTACGAATAGATGTGTTTTTTTAAAGAGGTAGGAAAGAGGGACGTTATCACATAGTGAAAATCAAAAGGCAATGTGCCATAGGGCAAAGCACTTATCAGTGCCTGGAACATAGTAGGCACTTAATAAATGTCTGTTGAGTCTCTGAATGACTGGTTTCAAATTTTACCTTAGCTACTTGTCTGTGTGACCTTGGGCAAACTACTTCTTTCTCTGGACTCACTTTCCTTATCTGTCAAAAAGAAGAAGTTGAACTAAGTTGTCTCAAAGGCACTTCCAGCTCTAAAAATCCTATGATCCTACTCATGAGCCATATGACTTTGGGAAAATCATTTAACTTTCGTGACCTTCTGTCAATGGGGCTAATGGTAGGACTCTGCCCTATATAAGAACTTTAGTAGCCTACCTTCCCCACTAAACAAAGAAGCTTGTGTAACCCCCTCAAAAAAGGCCTCTGGTAACCTGAAAACCCCTTTTACTGCTGGCAAGGAGCTTGAATGTTAACTAGCCACCAATTCCTTGGGATTTCACCACTACCCCCCAGGATATATTAGCTTCGTTTCCAGGACCAGGCTCACTGTTCACTCTCCCCATGCCTTGTCCTGCTTGACCCAGATAAAAACCCTGTAAAAACTTACTGGGCCTTACTGGGTTTGATGCCTAGTTCCACCCTGGCCCCAGGGGAACCTAATCTGGGTCCATTCTCCCTGACTACCCCTTTCTTTCATTCCTCACCTCTTATTCCGACTTGGTGGGCTTCTTGTTTCCTCGTACTGTGCTTTGGACTCCTCATTTTCATTCAAATTACCATTTACCTGGACAGTCACATCTGATCAGAGTATACCTGCAATATTGTGATCTGTTCTGGACACTATATTTTAAAAAGAACAAGGATTAGCCATAGAGCATTCAGAGGAGAGCAACCAACCTTGGAAGGGGGAAGAGAGAACAAGCATTTAAGTACCTACTATGTGCCTGACACTGTGCTAAATACTTTACAAATATTATCTTATTCGATACTCACAACAACCCTGTGAAGCAGGTAGCATTATTATTCCCGCTTTCAGTTGAGGAAACTGAGGCAGACAGAATTTAAATGACTTGCTCAAGCTAAGAAGCATCTGAGGTTAGATTTGAACTCAGGTCTTCATGATTTCAAGCCTTGTTCTCTACCTACTGAGTCACTTAGTTGCCTCCTATGACAGAGAGTGTTGAGATCATGCTATATGAGATTTGGTTAAAGAGACAAAAACAAAAAACTGGAGATGTTTATTTTATCATGGAGAAAAGCAGACTTAGAAGTGTGGGGTCATCATATATTTCAAGGACTGGAAGAGAGATTCAATTTAATTTTCTTGATAGTGCCTCAGACATAGTAGGTGATTAACAAATGCTTTTTGCTTAATTAATCCCCTCCCTTCCCCTTCCTATGGAATGATGAATTTCAAGACCAATTCAAACACGATATAAAGAAAAAATTCCAAACAGTTAGAACTTTCTAGCAGCAGAATGGGCTTCTTTAGGGGGCAATTGTTCCCTGATTACTACAAATCTTCTAGCTAAAACTAAATGACCAGCCACATATTGGCTTTATCATTCAGGTATAAGTTATACTAGATGCCCCAGAAGTCCCCATCAAGCCCTGAGCTTCTAAGATTATGCAATATTTGTACTAACATACCTCCAAGGGCTTTAGAAATTGTAGTGTTCTATATTTAACATGAACCAGTCTCTTCCTACCTAAGGACTAGAACAGCCTTCTAAAGTTGTCAAAGACATATAAATTGGTTCAGCTCATTTTTTTACCCTAATACCTGAGACTGGTCTCAGTTACCTTTGAAAATTCAGCTCTTAGGAAGATGAAAAACACAGCTATCCAAGAATCAAAATGTCCAAATACCAGAAACAAAATGAAGCAGCTTGACTTGGTTGAGCACATCATGTCAATCTGCTACAATAGAGTGGCAGGCCATACAAACAAAGGGAGAACAATAGATACAATCTCTTTGACCTCTTAAAGACTTTTTATTCCCTCCCATGTGACATTATCATTACGTTTAAGAGATGCTATCAAGACCATAGAAGTGGTTGACAGGTCATGGTGGATTTTTATCTAGAACTAAAAGAGACATTCAAGATCATCTACTCCAACCCCCTAAATTTGTAGATGAGGAAGCTGAGATCTACACAAGTATAGGCATTTGCCTGAGTTCTCCCGGATAGTAATTAGTAGTGCTGGAATTCCATCTCAGTTTCTCTGATGCCAAATCTAATTCTCTTCCCATTGCACTTGGTTGATATTATTATCCCTTGTGATTGATGCTGTGAAGGTGTTTCAGCCTCTGGGTAGAAGGTAGACTTGATTGCTTGAAGGTGCCTTCCAACTTTAACAATCTAAGATTCAACCAATCGATCAATAACCACTTGCGTTTGTCTTCTATATGACAGGTATGAAGTGGTTCTTTCCTTCAAGGTACTTAGGTTTAATCAGAAGAGATAAATCTAGGTATATAACTAAATGTAGAATAAATACAAGGTTTTTGCAAAGGGGCACAGTAGTGGGGGTCAGAAAAGTCTTCATGTATAAGGTAATACCTGAGTTGGGCTTTGAAGATAAGCAAGGCTTTTAAGAGCAGGGATGAGGTGGTAGTGCATTCTAGGTAATGGGGAATAGCCTGTTCAAAGACAGGAGACAAAATACTTTGTGCAAGAAACTATAAGATGACAGGTTTGGCCAAGACTTTTTGTTCGCAAAGGAGAATAATGTGGAATAAAACAGGAAAGGTAAAAGAGAACCAAACTGTGAAAAGCTTTAAATGATGAATAGAAGAGTTTGTACTGTTGTACATCCTTCTTTCTCAAAGAGGACCGATGATAACACAAGGGTGATGTCTTGACTTGCTCGTAAACTCGATTTAAGTTGAAGCAGAGTTGTGCAAAAGTTGTCAACCTCCCTAAATGTAATAGGGAACTACCAGAAGTTTTACATGCCTTATTCATTTTGTGGCATTGAGTCAGGAAGTTAGACTAGCATATTGACAAGAGCATTTTGACAATTGTGTGGTGGATGAAGAGGAAAGAAATCTGAATTGGAAAGGCCAATCAGAAGGCTACTGCAGTGAAGGGTAATGAGAGCTTCAAAAGGTAAATGTAGCTTCAAGTGGGTAAAGACAAAGTGAGAAAAGTGGGAGATCTCATGGAAGCAAAACCAACAAAACTCAGAAATTGATTCAGTATGTGGGATGAGGAAGATTGAGGAGTCAAAGGTAACTTCAAGGAGGAGGGGAAGATTGCCAGTACCCTTGATAGAAATATGGAACTACACAAAAGGGGTCATTTTAGGAATGAAAAGAATGAGTTTCTGTTCTGGATATGTTGAGTTTGGGATATCTACAGGACATACAGATTGAAAAGTCCAATAGGAAATCTAGTAACGTGGGATTGGAATAAAGGAGAGACACTAGAGCTCTATATATAGATCTGGTGATTCTATGGAAATTGATTGTTCATCAGTAGAACAAACACCCCAGGGGCAATCTTAATTAGTATTTACAAGTCTATACTTACTTTGTATTTTTGTGTATCCATATATATGTATACACACACAAATATTACTCTAATCCTCATAGTGCCATTACAGCCACCACGGCTTTTCAAAGGCTATGCCAGTCAAGCCTAAGCTCTGCAAAATTCCAGCAAACTAGAAAGACTTTAACTATGGTCTCAGCAATGAATATGGTACATTTGTTTTCTTGAGGACCAGGATAATTAAGTTAGGAAAGATATCATCACTGGGTTGATCATAGGACATTGAATATTTTGGTCAATGCTACTCTTGAAGACTGTCTACTAGGAATAGAAAAGTTGTGATCTACTTCAGGGAGGGAAGTCAACACATCAAAGAAATGACCTATCACTGAAATGGAGAAGTAGGCATCCAGTTACTGGAATTCTCAAGAGCATGGATCCTTTCACAATGAAGTCTACTGATGATGCTAAGTATGCCTATGGTAGTATCTTGTAATTTTTGGAGTCTACCATATCTGTGATTTCATCAGAGTAAGCTTTCTTGCTTAATAGGGAACTTCTACCAGTACAGGTTAGCACCTGCTCTGTACCTTATAGTCTTAGAGAGTTACCTGGAGGGTGAGAGGGAAATGACTTGCCCATTGTCATAAAGCCAGGATATGTCAGAAAAAGGACTTGAACCTAGGCTTTCCTGAGTCACACATCACCTCTGTCTGTCACACATCTGTATCTCTTCTTGGAATGCAAAATTAAAATTCAAGGTGACCTTGAGTAAAACAAATATTATCCATCAAAAATAAAAAAGGTACTCAATAGGGTCAAATTCTAAGTAGTATGATTAGGAAATAAAGACAAGCCATGTAAAAGAAACTGGTTGGTTTGACACAAGTACATGACTGGTAATGAAAGTAGACCATAAGCTGAATTTGACACATAAATAAAATACATGACACTGTGAAACGTTATAGTTGATATAATGTAAGAAAAAAGAGGCAGGGTAGTGGATAGTGCTAAGTTTGAAGTCAGAAAGACAAGAGTTCAAAACTTTCTGCTGACACTTACTATATCCTCAAGCAGCTCCCTAGGACTTACCTACTTTGCCACAGATGGGATACATATTATATAGATGAAGAGATTTTGCCAAATAAAGTTTCCCATGCTGAAACCATACAAATCCTTCATGTATCTGCACAAAAACGGAAATCCCAGAAGCATGACTTCTGCTCAGTTGAACAGTAGTCTACTATTGCAATATTCTTCCAGTTGGAGCCTGCCATATTTTCAGAATAAGCAGAAAGAATCTGTCTCCTTCTGAAACCTCATTACGAAATAGAGCTTTTCAACATTTACACTAGTAGAACACAAGGATGCTTTTTCCAGTATGAATAAGTTTGGAGTATGACCCTGGTCACAGATAGTATGTCTGTCATCTGGGGACCTGCCTGGCTAAATTTGGAAAGGTTCGTCACCAGGTTGGCTACTAAGAGATGAACTTTTCAACTTTTAGTGAGTTATAAAGCCCTGGAAAGGCTGTGCTCCATGAGAGTAAAGACTGAAAGATATAGAAAAAAGGAGAGTCTTAGGAAAAGTAACAAATGATTACATGGAATGAAAAATGGGATCTCGGAAGCAAGTTTAAGGAACTAAGTTTTTTCTGTGAAAAGTGAGAGCTGAGAAAGCGACAACTATCTTCCCATGTATGAAATGTTATCATAAAGATTACACTGACCAGCTATTAACTTTCCCTACGAAATAAAAGAACTTAAATTTTTAATAAATGGAGGCTCACCCAAAAGAGATGCCATAAATCAGTGGAACGAGAGTCAGTCTGGAGCCAAAGGACCCAGGTTTATAACATAATTCTGCCTCTTACTACTTGTGCGACCTTGAGAAAGTCATTTCACACTTGAAATAAGGGGTTGGATAAGATGACCTCTTAGGTCTCTTAAATGTAATTATACAATGGAAAGGATTAAATAAGGAGATGTTAGTATCTCCATACCTGGAAATACTTGAAATTAGGGAAAACAGGGAAATCTTTTGGATGGCTTAGGTGTAGTACTAAAGGAAGGCTGGGCCAATGCTCTTTTGAAGTCTTTGTCATTTTATGATCTAATATTATGCTGCTACATCTGCCATACTTAAAGAATGATGGAAGAAAACATATTAGGTACAAGATTAGATAGGTACATGTGGTACTATATTCCATAAATTGTTTATCATATATTAAGGAGTCAAACAAAATATATAATGAACAGTCATCCTAGACAGAGGTATTCTAGCATACTTATCAAACTTGTTTATAACGTAAAGCTTGAAAGGAGGGAGAATTCACTGGAATGACAGATTTGGGATCCAAAACACCCTTGACAGGCTGGAACGTTAGACTGAAGCTACCCAAATGAAATTTGACAGTTTGATAAAATTTGATATAAAGTACCATATTTAAGTTAAAAAACATGGACAAGTATAGAATGAGGGAAGTATGATTAGAAAGTCTTTCTCATAACAAAGAAATCCAGATTCTAATTGATTACAAGCTCAGTATGAATTTCTTCTCTGATGTGGCAGCCAAAAGAAAAAATGCTGATGTAAACTTAGGCTATATAGGATCCAGAGCAAAAGAAGTAGAAAAGTATGGCAGAATGTCCTGGCCAGACTATACCTGGAGTACTGCAGCTCTGGACACCATATTCTAGGTGATACATTGGTAAGTTTGAGTGTGACCAGGGGAAGGGGACATGCCAAGTATCAGTATTAGGAACTGAGGGCATTTAGGCTACAGAAGACAAGACCTTGGGTAGGGCTGGGAGGCCAGCGGGTGAGGTGTGATAGCTGTCCTGAAGTATTTTCAGAGCTGTCTTCCCTTTGTCTCTTTATTTCTTATGTTTCCTTTATGGTACTTATAAATATATATACACAGGATTTCATCAGAACAGTGGATATTAATCAAAACATCAACACGCCCTTTAGCAGGTTCTTTTTTTCCTAGTCTCACCTCCTGTATTCAAACTCATTCCTTTTGAAACCCCTGATCTCAGCCTCCTCTGTCAATTACATAACCATAAATGCTCCTCCAACCATACTTACCATACATACCAGAAACTTTGTGTAGAACGCTTCTTCCATCTAAAAATATGCCTGCATGTTAATTCTAACCAAGGGGCTTCTGGGAGACAAAACAGAATGTCAAAAACGTGGTAAACATGTTTACTTCTAGATGGCAAAACTTTTGAGAAAGATGGAAATATTTTTGTGGCCTAGTAGATTCCTTCAGCAAGGGGGTGTTTGAGCTGATCAAGGTAGCTTCTTTCCTGATGAACACACTGAACCTAAAATCACTGGCAAGAAAATTCCTTGCCAGTTGAGAATACATAACTAGTAGAAAAATACATGATGCTTCTTCTTAAAATGCAGAGAGGGCCAGGGGCCTAGGATTCAGACAGTAGAATAAGAGAATTGTTCTCTTTCACAAAAGTGGGACGAATGCATTAAAAGCATTGTCTGCTGTAGCACTTTGAGAAGGATGAAAATAGAGATTTGGTTACCATAAAGTTTCATTAGTGAAAATTACCTTAACAAATATCCTAAACCTTGTGTCATTAGGCAAGTGATCTCCTGCTTCAGTTAATACCCTAAGGATTTCTTTTTGTATTCCTTTTCCAGGGAACACAGCTCCTGGTCTACAGGCAAGGTCCACAGCCAGAAGACATATATTGAAACCAACTGGAAACATCATAGACGGTATCAGAAATCGGATACTAGACTCGAGTCCGAAGTATAGGAATCAACATCTAATTAAGAAAGTTGTATTCAAGGTGGCCTAGCGCTACTAGACCTCAAAATGTATTATAAAGCAGCAATTATCAAAACCACTTGGTATTGGCTAAGAAACAGAGGGGTAGACATATGGAATAGACTTGGCACTCAAGACACAGTAGGCAAGGAATATAGCAACCTCCTGTTTGATAAACCCAAAGACCCTAGCTTCTGGGATAAGAACTCACCATTTGACAAAAATTGCTGGGAAAACTGGTTAACAGTGTGGCAGAAATTAGGCATAGACCCGTGCCTGACACCGAACACAAGAATAAAGTCTAAATGGGTACATGATTTAGGTATAAAGATTGATACCATGAATAAACTGGAGGAGCAAGGAATAGTGTATCTATCAGATTTATGGAGAAGGGAAGAATTTTTTACTAAAGAAGTGATAGAAAGCATTATGAAATGCAAGATGGATAATTTTGATTACATTAAACTGAAAAGTTTTTGCACAACCAAACCCAATGCAACCAAAATTCGGAGGGATATAGTAAATTGGGAAAAAAAAATTTATGGCTAAGCTCGAGGATAAAGGCCTCATTTTTAGAATATATAGAGAACTGAATCAAATGTATAACCATACAAGTCATTCCCCAATTGATAAATGGTCAAAGGATATGAACAGGCAATTTTCAGAGGAAGAAATTAAAGATATCTATAATTATATGAAAAAGTGTTCTAAATCACTGCTGATTAGAGAGACGCAAATCAAAACAACTCTGAGGTTTTGCCAATAAGATTGGCAAACATGACAGAACAAGAAAATGATAAATGCAGGAGAGGATGTGGGAGAATTGGAACACTAATTCATTGTTGGTGGAGCTGTGAGCTCATCCAACCATTCTGGAGTGCAGTTTGGAACTATGCCCAAAGGGCTACAAAAATGTGCATACCCTTTGACCCAACAATATCACTACTAGGACTGTATCCCCAAGAGATCATAAAAATGGGAAAGGGTCCCACATGTACAAAAATATTTATAGCAGCATTTTTTGTAGTTGCCAAAAACTGAAAATCAAGGGGATGCCCATCAATTGCGGAATGGCTGAATAAATTATGGTATATGAATGTAATGGAGTACTATTGTGCCATAAGAAATAATGAACAAGAAGACTTCAGGGAGGCCTGGAAGGACTTATATGATCTGATGCTGAGTGAAAAGAGCAGAACCTGGAGAACTTTGTGCACAGCAATGACCACAGTGTGCGAGAGTTTTTTCTGGTAGGCTTGGAACTTTGTAATAATGCAAGGACTTACTAAAAAAAATCCCCAATGGTGGTTTTCTAAGGCAAAATGCCTTCCACACTCAGAGAAAGAAATGTGGAAGTCATTTGCAGAATGCAGCAGATCATGTTTGTGTGGGGTGCGGGGTTAGTGTATTATGTTTTTATTTGTTATATAATTTCTTCCACTTATTGTAGTGCGGCTACATATAATGACTATAGTGAAAACGTACTCAATAGAAAAGTATATGTAGAACCTATACAGAATTGTATACTGTCATGGGGTGGGAGGGGGGCAGTGGAGGGAAGTTGAAGGGGGGATAAAATCTTAATTTTAAGGAAGTGATTGTAGAACATTTAAAATAATAATAATTTAAAAAAAGAGAATCTAAAGGAAAAAAAAAAAGAAAGTTGTATTCAACTCTTCAGGCCCATCTGCGGAGTAACTGATCTATTAAGCAAAGCTCAGGACCAGAGTCAGGCTCAGGCCTGGCCAGGTAAATGAAATATTCACACTTGGTCTAATCAAAAGATAAGCAAATAAGTGATAGGGCACAGCAGTTGATGCTACTGCTCTGCATCTTCCAGAAGAACAGACTCAGAAACTCTCTCTCTTCTTCTGACTTGTTATTTCCATCCCACCCTCCAACATTTCTCCTCTTTATACTGTCTCTTTTTTGTACCTCTTTTTTCTTTCTGTTGTTAAATAAGATAATGCATTCATATGTTGCTATGAAGATTGCAAAGAGCTTTATATATGTGATCTCATTTGAACCTACAAAAAGCCCTATGATGAAGGTACTATTTTATTATCCCCTTTTTATAGATGAGGAAACTGAGACTTAAAGAAATAAGTTGTCACACAGCTGGTGAGGTTTTTAAAATTTATTTTTGTTTCATTAAATATTTCCCAATTACATGTAAAAAATGTCTAACAAACTTTTTTCAAAATTTTAAGTTCCAAATTCTCTCCCTTCTCTTTCAGAAGGCAAGCAATTTGATATTGACTATAAATGAAGTCATGCAAAACATCTTTACATATTAGCCAGGTTGCAAAATAAAACTAAAATAAAAAAATAAAAATAAGGAATTTTTTTAAAGTATGCATCAATTTTCATTCAAAGTACATCAGTTCTCTCTCTGGAGGTGGGTAGCATGTTTCATCATGGGTCCTTTGGAATTGTTGTGTTTAAGTGTCTTGATCAGAGTAGCTAAGTCTTTCATAGTTGACCATTTTTACCATGTTGCATAGGCACAACGTTCTCCTGGTTCTGCTCACTTCACTTTGAATCAGTTCATAGGTCTTCCCAGGTTTTTTCTAAAACCATCCTGGTCGTCATTTCTTATAGTGCTATAATATTCCACTCATAATCATATAACACAATCTATGCAGCCATGCCCCAATTGATGGGCATCCCCTTGATTTTAAATTCTTTGTCACCACACACAAAAAAAGCTGCCATAAATATTTTTGTACAGATAGATCCTTTTACCTTTTCTTTGTACAGACTTAGTAGTTGCATGGCTGGGTCAAAGGGTATGACCTTTGGACATAGTTCCAATTTGTTCTCCCAAATGATTGGATTAGTTTACAACTCCACTAATGGTGCAATAGTGTCCCAATTTTTCTACATCCTCTCCAGCATTTGTCATTTTCCATTTCTGTCATGTTTACCAATCTGAAAGGAATGAGGTAGTATCTCAAAGCTGTTTTAATGTTCATTTCTCTAATCATAGTGATGTAGAACATTTTAAAATATTATTATGGATAGCTTTGGTTTCTTCTTCTGAAAACTGCCTCTTCATATCCTTTGATCATTTATTGACTGGTAAATGGATCTTATTTTTTATAAATTTGGTTCAGTTGCTTATATATTTGAGAAACGAGATCTTTAGCATAGTACATAGAAATGCTGATGATTTATGTAGATTTATTCTATATTCTGTAACTTTGTTGAAGTTATTAACTGTTAAGAGTAGTTTTTCTAGATTTCTCCAAGTATAACATGATATCCATCTGCAAAGAGAATAGTTTTGTTTCCTCATTACATATTTATATTTTTTTCTATTCCTTTTTCATGCCCTGTTGCTATACCTGACATTTTTAATTCAATGTTGAATAATAGTGGTAATAATAAAGATCTTTTCTTCACTCCCGATCTTATTGTAAAGGTTATCCCCATTCCACATGATACTGCTTATCATTTTAAGAAAAACATTGATTCCTATGTTTTCTAATGTTTTTTAATAGGAATAAATGTTATATTTTGTCAAAGGCTTTTTCTGCATCTATTGATATAATTGCATATTGATTATATTTCTGTTTTAGTTGGTTTTTTATTTTGTTGTTTTTGTTATTGGTCATATCTTGACATGATCAATTATGTTCATAGTTTTCTTAATATTGAACCAGCCCTCTGTTCCTGTTATAAATCTCACCTGGTCAGAGTATGATACTTGTGATATATTGCCATAATTTTTCTGCTAATATTTTGTTTAAAATTTGGTAGGATTCCTTCTTTGCCATTTTTTTAAAACAATTTACATAATATTGGGATTAATTGTTCCTGAAATATTTGGTAAAATTCAACTGTAAATCCACCTAGTCTTGGGTTTCTTTTCTTAGGGAGCTCATTTATGACTTGATCAATTTATTTTTCTAAAATGGGATTATTTAAGCATTCTATTTCCTCTTCTGTTAATCTTGGATATTTATATATTTGTAAATACACACTGATTTCACTTAGATTGTCAGTTTTATTAACATATAATCAGGCAAAATAACTCCTAATAATTTATCTAATTTCATCTTCATTGGTAGTGCATTTAGCATTTTCACTTTTGGTACTACTAGTTTGCCTTTCTACTTTCTTTAATAAAATAAGCTTATTTTATTTATTAATTCAATGATTTCCTTTCCTTACTTTTGATTTTATTAATCTCTCCTTGGATTTTCACTTTGGCATTTAATTGGGAATTTTTAATTTCTTCTTTTTCCAGTTTTTTTTTTAGTTGCCCAATTCATTGATCTGCCCTTTGTTTTATTGATGTACGCATCTATGCATCTAGAAATATAAAATTTCCTCTAAGTACTACTTTGGCTGCCTCCCACAAATTTTGGAATGTTGTCTTATTGCTGTCATTCTCATCAGTGAAATTGTTGTTTCTTTTATTTGTTCTTTGATCCACTCATTCTTTAGGATTAAATTATTTAGTTTTCAATTAGTTTTTAATCCATATTTCCATGGCCATTTATTAAATGTAATTTTTATTGCATTATGATCTGAAAAGAATATAGTTAATATTTCTGCTTTTCTGTATTTGGTCGTGAGGTTTTTAATGCCCTAATACATAATCAATTTTTGTGAAAGTATAATTTACAGTTGAGAAAAAGGAACACTCTATTCCCATCCTTTTTTCTCCAGAGATCTACCACACCTAACTTTTCTTAGTTTCTATTCATCCCCTTGACTTCTTTCTTATTTTTTTTATGATTAGAGTTATCTAGCTGTGAGAGTACAAATTTGAAGTCTTTCACTACTAAAGCTTTACTCTTGTAATTCATGTAACATTTCCTTTAAAAATTTGGATCCTATATCATTTGGTGCATACCTGTATACTATTGATATTGCTTCAATTAAATTCATTGTATAGCAAGATGTATTTTCTATGCTTATACCTTTTAATTAGGTCTGTCTTTTACTTTTGCTTTGTCTGACATCATGATTGCTGCCCTTTATTTTTTATTTCATCTGAAGGATTATAGATTCTGTTCCAGCACCTTAAAGTCTTTTTCTGTTTGAACTGAGTTTCTTGGAAATGACATACTATTGATTCTGGTTTCTAATCTGTTCTGCTATTCTCTTTCATTTTATTGGTGAATTCATCCCATTCACTTTCAAAGTTCCGACTACTAATTGCTCCTTTCCTTCCATCCTATTTTTTTCTGTTAATCCTTCTTTCTCTGGCTTTCTATTCTGCCCCTATTCTAAAGTCTATTTTGCTTCTAACCACTGCCTTCTTTTATCTGCCCCACTTTTTATCAGCCCCATTTTCTCTTATCTCTTTCCCTTACTACCCTTCTGGGTAATATAGATTTCTATTATGAATTGAATTTGCATATACACTTTCCTGCTTTGAACTAATTTAGTTGTGAGTGAAGTTTAAGTATTACCCACCCCACCTCCACCATTTTTTCTCTCCAAGTTAAAAAAGCTCTTCTTTGTGCACCTCTTTTACCTTTGATAATTTTCCTCATTCTTCCTCTCCCTTCCCTTTTCTTCCAGGACATTCCTCTTTCTTACCTATCCACTTTTTTACATCATCCCAACATAATCAACTCACTTCTGCACCCTCTTTCTATGTATACTTTTTCTAACTGCCCTAATAATTGTAACATTCTTAGAAGATACATGTATCATTTTCCCATGTAGAAAGGTAAAGAGTTTAACCTTACTGAGTCCCTTATGATTTCTCTTTCATATTTACTTTTTGTGCATCTCTTGAGTATTATATTTGAAAGTCAGATTTTCTATTCAGCTCTAGTCTTTTTGTCAGGAATGCTGGAAAGTCCTTTGTTTTATAAAGGATCCATTTTTTTCCTTTGAAGGATTATACCCAGTTTTGCTGGGTAAGTTGTTCTTTTCTGTAATCCCAGTTCTTTTGCCTTCCGGAATATGTTATTGCAAGCTCTCTACTCCTTTATTGTGGTAACTGGTAAAGCTTGTGTAATCTTGACTGTAGCTCCATACTATTTTAGTGATTTCTTTTTTGTTGCTTAAAAGTATTTTTCTCTTTGACCTAGGAGCTCTGTAATTTTACTAGAACATTCCTGGAAGTTTTCATTTTGGAATCTTTCAGGTGGTAATTGGTGGATTCTTTCAATTTCTATTTTGCCCCCTGGTTCTAAGCTATCAGGGAAGTTTTCCTTGACAATTTCTAGAAATATGATGTCTAGGCTCTTTTTTTGATCACAGTTTTCAGGGAGTCCAATAATTCTTAAAACTCTTTTCAATCAGTTGAGGTCGGTTGTTTGTTTCTTTTTTTATGAGATATTTCATATTTACTCCTTTTAACTGTTTCTTTGTGTCTCATGGAGTTCCACTTGCTTGCACATGCAAGCTTCCTCTTGCCCAATTCTAACTTTTAAGGAATTATTTCCTTCAGTGAACTTTTGTACCTCTTTTTCCATTGGCTGATTCTTCTTTTTAAGGCATTATTTTCTTAAGTGAATTTTTGTATCTCTTTTTTCTATTATGGCAATCCTGTTTTCTTCAGGTCTTCTTTTCCTCAGCAGTGTGTGTGTGTGTGTGTGTGTGTGTGTGTGTTTGGTTTTTTAAACCAAACTATTATATTTTCATACTTTTCTTCTTTACTTTCATTTCTTTACCTATTTTTCCCCCTAACATTCTAATTTGATTTTTAAATCATTTTTTAACTCTTTCAGGAATTCTTTTTGGGCTGTTGTTCAGTTCATTGTTGTTTTCTTGGAGGCTTTCCTTGTTGTCTTCATTGTCTTCTTCTGAGTTTGGGTCTTGATCTTCTCTGTTACCAGAGTAGTTTTTCATTGTTACTGGTGTTTGCTCATTTTTCTACCCTAGTTTTTGATTTGGAACTTAATGTTAATTTTGGATCCTGTTCCCTGCATAGGGGTAAGAGGTGAAGCTGTCTCATGCTTCAAACTTTTTTCTACTTCTGTTTTCAGATCTAGTTCTTGGAGTTTTGAAATTTTCAGTGCTTCTAAGATGGTATGATCTGACAAAAGGTGTAGTCACAGCTTTCTTGGTCTACAGTCTGGTTCCTAGCCAGGAAGGGCCCCTGATCCATTTGGATTCCAATCAATACTGTTCTTCCCACTCTCTTATCCCTTGTGGCTGAAGTGTTACTACCTCTCAGGGTTTCTACTCCCTGTTGACTAAAACTGCTCCTTTCTCTCTGCCTTCAAACTATGGCCTAGAATAGTGGATAGGGAGTGGAGATGCCAAATAGTTTCTGGCCCTACATTCCACAGGGGTAGCTTGTCACCTTTTTCTGACCAGTTGCCAGGTCCCCTTACCATCCCTGGCTTAAGAGTTCCCAGAACTGCTTCTGCTTCTGTTACTACCACCACCACCTAAACCCACCAATGGTATTTCATCCATGCAACCTCCAGACCAGCCTCCTCCACCATGTCATAGATTTCACTTTCTAATCTCCTATGTTGTCTTAGGCTGAAAGGATGTCTCATTCTGGCTTTTTGTTGGCTCTGCCACTCCAAAATTTGATTTGAGGCAGGCATTATCTTAAAATTGTTTAGAAAATGTTGGGAAATCTTAGCTGAATGGTTTTGTACTCCACTATCATAGCTCTACCCCCAATTATTGAGTTTTTTGAAGTAGGATTTGAATCAAGGTCTTCCTAACTTCAAAGCTAATATGCCATGTCTTTCCCCATTTTAGAAAAAAAATTAAAGAATATTTCTCTAAGAGATTATCCAGAGTGCTGCACATTTTCATTAATGTTTCACTTTCAAGGAGTTTTAGCATCTGGAGTGTGAAAAGGAGTTTTAGTCTGAGAAGACTCTCATTTCTCTATTTTATCTTAAAACTTTATGTAGAAAAATGAGTCACTACTATAACAACTCTAATATATAACACGATCCGACCCAAATCAGGAAATTGCAAAACGAGACTGAAATAGTCATTGCATCCTTAACTCAATCGCATCAAACCCTTTATAAAATAGACAAAACATCCAAGGGTGAATGATGGCCTAAGTTAGACCCTTGAGCTTGCTGTTCTGTGTTCTGTCAATGTAGACCACAGGCTTACTGCAGTATACATGTGCTTTTGTGGATGAATTGTCTTTGGCTACATTAAGGAGACAAACCTTATTGAACACTGCAGTGTGACCACCCTCCCCATCACATTAAATCTATTTATTAAACCCCGCAAAGCAGGATAGCAGGGCAATTGCTCTAACTGAGGCAGAGATAGAATCCCTTAATGGGGAAATGCTACTTTTATTGAAATGGAGACATCACAAAGGAGTCTGGGTACTCAGTCCTCCAATGTCTGATATCACTTTTAGAAAAAAAACAACCCTCCCCCCCTCTTCCCCCCACATACACACCCTGACAATTAGTAACAGAGACAGAGAGGGAGGGAGTAAGAGAAGGAAGGAAGGAAGGAAGGAAGGAAGGAAGGAAGGAAGGAAGGAAGGAAGGAAGGAAGGAAGGGGATAATAGCTAACATTTATAGTGTTGCAAGGAACTTTACATATTTTAACTTACTTGAAAGAAAAAGAGAAAGAAAACAAAGAAAAAAGCACAGCCTTAATTTCTGAGTCCTGCAAGGGTTAAAGTTAGATCAAAATCAAATGGCATGTTTTACCAGGTCTTCTGCATGACTGATACTGCAATCGATCTGCAGCGGTTCATTTTCTCTCTGGAATCTCTGCCTACTGAGAACAAATACAAACACATGTGGAACCAATAGGAAGCAGACCAAGGGGTTTAAGAGCACTGTACCAACCTATGTCAGAAAGCTCTCACTTAACAGATGGGGCAATTAATAAAACAGTCAAGTGGTATGACTACGTCAAGGTGCCTTTAAGTGCTAACAATCCTCTTTTGTCTTTCTACAGTAGGGTACAGATGGATTCCAATTCAGAATAAGAAAAGCATTGTGCCCAAGTTTGCTGTTGTACAGTGTCACAGTATTTATAGGGTGCCAGGTGTCCCATGTCTCCGATTTTAAAGACAAATAGGATACTGATTTCATTCCCCTGTAGCATTTTAAGAGCTGACGTGACCACTAATCTGGGGAAAATGAAACTTTACAAGTAAATCAACCTTTTCTTTTATCAATCTTAAAAAAGGAAGGGTTTGCCATAAAATGTTGCCACTTTGCATGCCCCTCCCTGCCTATTGATACTGACTCAACCTCCACGCACACATAGATTTTTGCCCCTCTGTGGGCTAGCATATGTCAGTGTCCCTTCAGAGCCAGAGTGAACCTTTAGTATCTCCCATTATCTTTCCAGCAACACAGAATGTGGACAGACCCCAGGCATTGGTGGTCATGAGAGGTCACATGATTCTTTTTTGCAAGATGTCCTGGCCGAATTCCAGCCTGTTTAATTGCATTTTTGTCTCCCTTGGTTCCCTGTTCCTTACCTCCCTTTCCTGGCTCCTCTCCCTTGGCAACTTTAGTCAGAGACACTAACCTCCTTTTTTTTTTGTTTCCTATCTGAAATAAGCTCAGCATAACCTAGCAGTGATGGGTTCCTTTCTAGAAAGAACTGCACAGAACTTGGAATGAGCTCCACAGACTGGAATAAATTTTGCCTCTCATAAACTTTCAAGTTTCTTTTGGTGAAAATTTCAAATGGAATATTGCACATTAGCCATTTTCCTATGTCTTATTTCAAATAAGCTTCTGAACACTTAAGATGTATGATATTTTCTTTCTAGAGTACTTATCTCTGGATTACCTTTTTCTTTCCCATCCATTGATGACAATGACAAAGGAGATGAGAGTCTCATGACTTCTGCCCCAGTGACATCACACCTGCAGTAATATATTCAATTCCAGTTACCACAATTTGGGAAGGACATTGGCAAAACAACATATATTCTAAGCAAGGTGACCAAGATAGTAAGGGGTTGGAGACCTTCTACTGTTTCTTTCCCATTCCCTCTTACTGTTAGTGCCTTCCTTCTGTGATCTTTGCTAATTTATCTTGCATGTGTCTTCTTTGTTTGTAGTTGTCCATATTGCCGCTGCCATTAAACTGTAAGCTTGTTGTGGGTAGACACTATTCGCTTTTCTTCATATCCTTTGTGCTTCGCATATCACCTGGCACATAGTAAGCACTGAATAAATGCTGCTTAACTTGATGAGATTTGACTTCAGAAAGCCACATGGCCAGAAAAGAAGGTAGGGTGATTGAGTAATAAGTGTGGAGGAAGACAGAAAGCCCAAGTGTTGTGCTGGTATCCATAAAATATTAAAGGACCTAGAGGAAGATCCCTCTTGACACTGGGAGGGCCTCTATGGGGGCATCCTGTATGTGGAGAGATGAGGTTTGGATTTGCTATGATTTGTCCTGGTAGAGCAGAGGTTTCCAAATTTATATGGCCTATGGCCCCCTTTTCAAAATTAAAAAAAAATTACTCAGCAGCACCCAGGAAATCTACTTTCTTTAACTTTTTAATGCTTTTTTTTAAAATTTGCATTATTTCAAAAATATAAAATATTTTAAAAGACACATCTTAAATTTAATGATTTATTGTAAATTTTGGGGTTTTTTCTTGCATTAAAATTTTGGTGATGCAATACTATGTGATATAAACATATAGTATCTTATTGTAACCAAGTCATTACAGGCACATATGCATGTGCGACACACAAACCTGCCAATACTTGCTTAAAATCTGTCAGCATACGTGAGGGCTGATTGGTTAAACTCATATTTTGTGTGTTTATTTAGAAAATAATGTAATCACTATGACTTTTATTCTGTTACACGACAGATGAAACATGTATGAATGGTTTTTCAAATTTTTCTTCTCTTCTTTCCTTATGCTTCCACTGCCCCCTTATTTTATGTAACACCCCTCAACTGCACCCAAGGCTACTATCAAGGGGCAGTATCACCCACTTTGGGAACCTATGCTTGGTAGAGGAAGTCTACATACCAATAACAGATTTAACAAACCAATCAAGCATTGGACCTCTCTGCCTCTCTGAAGTTTCTATCATTGCTCCTAGTTCTGCACTCAACTGAAAAGAATAGGGAGGAAGGTGGTTAACATTCACTTTAGTCTGATGAAAGCCCATACTTTCTTAGTATCATCTTTGAGAACAAAAAAACCCAACAAAAGCCTAGCAGACTGATAAGGGATGGGGGTAGAGCATTAACAGTTGAGAGAGCCAAGCTTCTTGAAGGAGGCTGCTTTTGAACTGATTTATGGGAGTTAGGAATTCAGAAAGAGAGAAAGGCAGACAGACAGACAGAGTCAAGAGAGATAGCCTGTGCATAGGCAAGGAGATGAGTGATGAAATGTCGTAAAGAGAAAATAGGAAACTGGCTAGGCTGATTAGAATGTAGAGTGTATAAGGGGGAGTAGCATGCAACCATCCTGGAAAGATAGGTAAAGTCAAGATTGAGAAGAGTTTTAAATGCCAAACAGAAGAGTTTATATTTTAACTGAAAGATAATGGGGAGCCACTGAGATTTGTTGAATAGAAAAGTGACATGATCACACTTAATTTTTATCAATATCAATTTGGCAGCATGGAAGGCAATGAAGAGAAAAGACATTGGATGAACAAAGACAATAAAGAAGCTGTTTCAATCCATATAAGAGCCAATGAGAGCCTGGAATAAGGAGGTTATGCTGTAAATGGAAAAGAAGGGATATATACCAGAGATGTTGAGGAAGTAGACTCAGGGTGATTAAGAGTGAAGAAGAGTTCTTTCTTCACTAGGTTTTGAATCTGGGTGAATTTGAAAGAATAATGGTACCCTCAACAGAATTAGGAAAGTTGTGAGCAGGGCAGACTTAAGGTAAAATGTATTCAGCTCTGTTTTGGACATGCTAAATTTGATACAACTGTGGTACCTCCAGATGGAGATATCAAACAGACAAGAGGAGAGGAAGGACTGAGACTCAGGAGAGAAAAAATGCCACCAACCATCAGGAGATGCAGAAAATCTCCCTTTCCTCACTGAAAAGATAATATAAATTAAGAATAGTTTCAGAATATCAGAAATTCAAAATATACTTCAGGTGAAGTTCACAGAATGTACTTTAAAGAATATAACTGGATTGGGAGTCAAGATGGTGGAGTAACAGCATGCACTTTCTAGAGTGCTTCCCCCAAGACCAGCCAAATACTTGTAAAAGATGACTCTAAACAAATTCTGGAGCTGCAGAATCCACAGAATGATGAAGTGAAGCAAATCTTCAGCCCAAGACAGTATCTATTGTGCTACGCGGAGGGCAGGGTGCAGTTCAGCATGGACCATGCCGGCACAGACAGGACCTGAGCTGATACTGGAGAAACTGAATCTCTCACACATGTGGCAGTTTCCAGATGTCAGGACCCCAAAACACAGAGGAAAAATTGTTAGGTCAGTGGAAAAAGCCTGTGGGACCAGTGTGGGACAGTGGAGTGGTTCAGCCCCAGCACCAGGGTGGCAGAGGAGGAAGGGGGAGCAGAGGAACCTACAGCAGGCACAGCAGCAACAGAGACAGAGACAATCATTGTTTCTGGAGCTCTAAACCCGCAGATTGTGAGGGAATCAATTGGTTGATGGTATACCCCCCATTCCCCTTGGAAGCAGAGATCTACCTTGACAAAGAGCTCAAAACCCAAGTAAATGACTAGGGAAATAAGCAAAAACCAAAAAAAGAATCATACTATAGAATCTTACTTTGGTGACAAGGAAGACCAAAATATGCAAACAGAAGACAACAAAAATCAAAGTTCCTCCATCCAAAGCCTCCAAGAAAAATATGAATTGGTCTTAGGCCATGGAAGAGCTCAAAAAGAATTTTGAAAATCAAGTAAGAGAAGTAGAGCAAAAATTGGGAAGAGAAATGAGAGTGATGCAAGAAAATCATTTTTAAAAGAGTCAACTTCTTGCTAAAGGAAACCCAAAAAAATACTGAAGAAAGTAACAATGCAAAAAATAGACTAACCTAAATGACAAAAGAAATCCAAAAAACCAATGAAGAGAAGAATATCCTAAAAGGCAGAATTGGCCAGATGGAAAAGGAGGTCCAAAAACTCACTGAAGAAAATAATTCCTTAAAGTTTAGAATGGAGCAGATAGAAACTAATGACTTTATGAAAAATCAAGAAATTAGAAAACAAAACCAAAGGAATGAAAAAATAGCATACTGTGAAATATCTCATTGGAAAAATAACTCACCTGGAAAATAGATCCAGGAGAGCCAATTTTAAAACTATGGGACTGCTTGAAAGCCATGATAAAAAGAAGAGCCTAGACATTATCTTTCAAGAAATTGTCAAGGAAAATTGCCCTGATAATCTAGAACCAGAAGGTAAAATAAATATTGAAAGAATCCACTGATCAACTCCTGAAAGAGATCCCAAAAGGAAAATGCCTAAGAATATTGTAGCCAAATTTCAGAGTTCCCAGGTCAAGGAGAAAATATTGCAAGCAGCCAGAAAGGAACAATTTGAGTATTGTGGAAATGCAATCAGGATAACACAAGATCTAGCAACTTCTACATTAAGGGATCTCAAGGTTTGGAATATGGTACTCCAGAAGTCAAAAGAACTAGGATTGAAACCAAAAAAATCACCTACCCAGTAAAACTGAGCATAATAATTCAGGGGGGAAAATGGCTATTCAATGAAATAGAGGACTTTCAAGCATTATTGCTGAAAACACCAGAGCTGAATAGAAAATTTTATTTTAAAACACAAGAATCAAGAGAATCACGAAAAGGTAAACAGGAAAGAGAAATCATAAAGGACTTATTAAGTTGAACTGTTTACATTCCTACATGGAAATATCATACTTATAAAGAGATTTTTCCCAGTCCTAGGTTAGTTGGAGGGATTATATACATATAGACAGAAGGTACAGGGTGAGTTGAATAGGAAGGGATTACATCTAAAAAACTAAAATTAAGGGGTGAGAGAGGAATATATTGGGAGGAGAAAGGGAAAAATAGAATAAGGCAAATTATCTCTCACATAAAAGAGACAAGAAAAAGATTTTTCAATGGAAGGGAAGAGAGAGGAGGTGAGTGGGAAAAGTGAACCTTATTCTCATCACCTTTGGCTTAAGGAGGGACTATAACATGCATACTCAATTTGCTATGAAAATCTATCTTACACTACAGGAAAGTAGGGGAGAAGGAGAAAAGCAGGGGGTGGGGTGGGGGATGATAGAAGGGAAGGCAAATGGAAGGAAGATGTAATTAGAAATAAATACTTTTGGGGAAGTATAGGGTCAAAAGAGAGAACAGAATAAATTGGGGGGCAGGATAGGATGGAGGGAAATATAGTTAGTCTTTTACAACATAACTTTATGGAAGTCTTTTGCATAACTACACATGTATAAGATATCAAATTGCTTGCCTTCTCAGTGAGGATGGGTGGGGAGGGAGGATGGGAGAGAAGATGGAACTCAAAGTTTATAAACGAATGTGAAACATTGTTTTTACATGCAACTGGGAAGTAAGATATACAGACAATGAGGCATAGAAATCTATCTTGCTCCCCCCCAAGAAAATAGGGGAAATGGGGTTAAGAGAAGGAAGGGGTATGATAGAAGGGAGGGCAGATTTGGGGAAAGGTATAATGCTGTCTTGGGGTGGGTGGAGGGGAGAGATAGGGAGAAAATTTGTAACTCAAAATCTTTTGGAAATGAACATTGAAAACTAAAAATAAATTAGAAAAAAAAAGATTTTGTAACTTAAAAAAAGGATATAACTGGATTGCTAAAAGATAAAGAAAGCACAGAATCAAGAGTTTATCTTTCCACATGCCTATAACATACACAGGGACAAAGTTAACAAATCAAAGAACTAGGTCATGCAATATTGCAATTATGACAATGACCTGTGATCCCTCCACAGATGACATAGGCAGCAAATTGTCTATAGTTTATAATTTGAGAACATAATGTGAAAGTAAGATCAGGTAGGTACCTTCTTTCTGGTTACATACATAGTAAGGTAGAGGCAGGATCTGAACCCAGGTCTTCCCGACCTCCCAGGTCTACCACTCTATCCACTATATCATGCAGTTTCACCTCAAGTGAAGATGACCTTATTTTTGTACTTAATATGTAGCACTAAACAAAGTGCTCTCTGTTCAATAGCATCCTTTTGTTTATTGTCATTTTTGAGGAGAATAAATGCCAAGATAAATCCAAGTGTGCTTTTATCATTTGGAAAAAGTTTCAATTTAAAAAATTCCTGAGGGATACATAGGTCATTTTAGAAGTTTTCTAGATCAAAGGCCCAGGCATAGAGTAGATGGCTTCCAAATTAACTTGCAGATGCAGAATTCTATGACAACATCCAAGAGCCCTAGAAATCATATACTTCAATGTTTAAAAGGCTCTATATTTTCTTCAAGGTGCAGGTCACCCCCAATATATGCCTTCTCATCTTCAGCTACTTTTGTCCATGTCCACCCAAAATGCTGAGGGTTTCCTCTAGATATCTTGGCATCGCATGTGTACCAATGGAAGTTGTGGACTCTCCATGCATTCCTCTCTCATAGCATGACTGGCCCACTTCCTTGTCTCATCATACATTATGAGATTATATTTCATGCTTCAACTCCAAGTGGTTTTTTGTTAATACGTTACAGCTCAGCATGTGCTTCTCCTTTATCCTTTAGTGACTCAAGTTGCTAATTTGCTAGGGACTGTATATTCAGTTCTACACAGTCATACAGTATCACTTTCAGAAATTGGTGGTAAACTAATTTTTCATTTCAAGAAAATCACTGTCTCTACACAAAAAACTAAGTGAAAGTAATATCTATTGTCTAAACTCTAATATACAGTTGGAACGATAGCCCAGAGAGTTGGTTCCATTTATCTTGGACAAATACTGCAGAGCTGAATAGAAAACAAAGAATATGATTGCGTTTGGGAAAATGCACATAAATCAGATAAGTATATGAAATCCAGGTTCCATAGGGTGAAATTTTGGCCTTTTGAAGAACCATAATAAAAAGAAAAAATAATGCCCTGTTCAATACACTATTGAGAAAGGTAGACCTACTGATACCAACAGGTCTAAGTCACAAGATTAAGTTGATTCTGAGGTTACCAGGTCTACCTTAGTTTCATAGTATTCATTGAACTCAGAACTGAAAAGTATGTCATAAACCATCTAGGACAATTGTTTTATTTTACCGAAACTGACTCCCAGCAAAGTTGACTCACTCAAGTGAGTGTAACAAGAGTAGTAAGTTTCTTCCAAGAAGCCTGGTATAGCTCCAAGATACATTCTATTCAATTTTATTTGTTTTGCTTGATTTTCAATCCTCACAACAGCCCTGGTAGATAGATGTTGTTATGGCCGTTTAACAAATGAGAAAACTGATGTTGGAAGAGGACAAATTACTTACCCAGTGACATATTGTCTGAGGCAAAATTTGAACTCCAATTTTCCTGATACTAAATCCAACACTCCATCCCCTGTACCACCTCACTGCTCCATTGAAGTCTATTCCAGACACTCATAGCATCCAAAACTTCTGGAAAAGCCCTCAGACAAATCTGTTTATCTTAGCACATGAGAGCTGGCAAAAACTCAGAGATCACAGTTCTGGGTAGCCAGATACCCTTGAAACTCAGATACACAGGATGAGAATGGAACCCTGACTTTGGAAGTTCAAAGGCGAGTTGCTACTTCTAGGGAACTGACACATTTAGCTGGCATGCTAGTGAGGCCAGGCCTTTGTAGCTTTCCAACTTTATTAGACAGCACTTCCATTTGTGTTCTTTCCAGTGTAGCAAGACTGGCTATTTTGCTGCTTGCTACTGCTGAAGCATGATACTCTATCACCCAGTTTTGTGCATTTGCATGGATCATTCCCCTAACCCTAAATGCACTCTCCTCTTACCACTCAGGATCCCTAGCTCTTCTCAACTCAGCGCAAGGACCTCTTTTCACATGAGGCCCTTCCTCATTTTCCAGGTAGCTAGCACCTTTCCTCCATAACCATCTTAAACATATAGATAGATGGATGGATGGATGGACGAATGGATAGAGACAGACAGGTAGATAGATAGATAGATAGATAGATAGATAGATAGATAGATAGATAGATAGATAGATAGATGGATGGATGGATGGATGGATGGATGGATGGATGGATAGATAGATAGATAGATAGATAGATAGATAGATAGATAGATAGATAGATGATAGATAGATAGATAGATAGATAGATAGATAGATAGATAGATAGATAGATAGATAGACAGGCACAAAGGTGTATGTACATGTGTGCACCTATATACTTACATATATACATGATGTCTTTCCTGAAGTAAACTTTGTATCCCCAGTGCCTAGAACAGTATTCAGACATGTTAATTAAATGCTTGTTGACCGACAGGTAACATCAACAAGGTCCCAAAGCTCACTAATATATACCCAAATGGTGCAAAATGGTACAATCCAGCCTCCACATTGTTGAGGTAACTAAAATGTCAGGTATCCAGGAAAATCAGAACTGGCCAAAGTTCTTCCAAAAGTTTGTGAATGTCTGCTCCTTCTCCTCCCACCAACCTGCTGCAAATAGGAGATGTTTGTGAAGTGGCACTGTGCCCACCACTCCCATACACGATGACTGATGAGCTCATGCTAGAAAACCTCCCCCAGTAAAAGCAGGGCAGGTAAAGGGGTGTGGAGATTCCTGGAAACAGGGTTGGTCAGGAATGAGGAGAGGAAGAAGAGATAAAGAAAGAGGGAGTGATGCTATCAAAGCCTGGTGGGAGGCCTCCAAAAGAAATCTGAAGTTCCAAATAAACATCCAACACTCTGGGTTCTCAATGAAATATATTTTTATTCCCAGCACTTAGCACAGTGCCTGGCACATGGAAAACACTTAATTAATGCTGTATCTGTCATGCAGTCAAAGGCAACCTCCATATCATCTGAGATTCTACCCATGAATCATTGATCCTGCCTTAGAAGCAACTCTTATAAACCAAATACATAAGAACTAACTATGAAGGCACCATGAAGTAGGGATACAGGCCATTCATTACAAGAGTTAGAAAGAGTTTCTCGGTATACTGTAATGAGTGACTTGTAGTCAACTGGTCTTACCAGTAGTTCTCATGAGTAAGGAATGGTGACCCCTAATCAGTCAGCAAGTCAGATATCACACACACACACACACACACACACACACACACACAATCTAGGAGTTCTTAAATAATATAGTAGTGTGTGGCCTACAGCCATGCTGTAGGGTGGTATAAGCCCATTAGTTCTTACAGCTGGGTATGTGGAGCCCTATTTAGTCAGAAAAAAGAGGGCTCTCTGGTGATTACACTAAAGGTTTTCCTTTTAGGAACTTTAAAAACTGGGGTGAACATGTAACGTTATTCTCTTTTTTTTTTCCTCTCTGTGGTCTGGCTCTGGCTGCCAAATATCTTGGTTCAGAACACTGCTATCAAGGGTCTCATCATTGTCTATCCAGCAAATAACAATAACAACCCCCGTTTCTCTAAGGTTCTAATTAGCAAGTTTGGTCATTAATCGCAGGGCATTGATCTTAGATCTAGATTTGGAAGGGGTGTCAGAGGTGACTGAGTACAACTCCTCATTTCCTCACCACAACCCTATGAACTAGATACTTGGAGGTTCCTTCTAGACTATCTAGAGATCTCTAGAAGTTTCAGAAGTTGTGTGCTGAAGGAAGTGCAGATTCTTTGTATTCCAAGACTTCATAATTCGGAGGTCCTAAAAAGCCTTGAAACTCAGGACCTCCAGACCTGGAGTACCAAATGTATACTCCATGAGGGGATGACCCCACCCTCTGAAACTCTTCTCTCTGATCATAATTTCCTTTCCTTCTATCTCTGCTTCACTATTCTCAAATATAATATTTAACGTCATCATTATCTCTAGTCACTCCATCAAAATCTGTTCTCTCATTCTATCAACCATGACATAGCTTCTCATTCCTCTCTTTACAGTTTTGGCCCTATAGTGGATCAGTTCAACTATGTACCACCCTCTTCTCTGGAATCACCTGCCCTCTTATTCTATTACCATTCATAACCCACCACCCATCTTTTCTGCTCCTACGGTCCTGTTGTTGGCAACTAAAGGAAGTTATACAAATGAGCCAAGTGACTCCATTTGAAATTCATGTTATCTAATCTCAATTAGGTTCTCACCACCACATGGCAATGTTTTTGTTCTGCCGTTATGGACTCTGTTCTGCTAATTGGTTCTCTGTCACAGGGTCCACAATGACTTCTTCGCAATTTCTTCTCTTTCCTAAAGCCTCTCCCACCAATTCCCTTCTCTCAGCAGATGACCTTACTTTACTAGGAAAATCAAGACCATCCATTGAGGGCTTCCTTGTCTTCACCACACTATACTTCAAGACCCCTCTACATCAATCCCCTAGTCTCTCCTGTACTATTCCAGTCTCCAAGGGAAGAAATAATACTTCTTGTTGAAGACACTCTCTCTCCTTTTGCCTCTGGTTCCCTATCTTATCACCTCCTCCAAGAGTTTGCCCATCAGTACTGCCTCATATTCAAACTCTCTTTTTCTGCTGGCTCCTTCCCTTTTGCCTAGAGGTATGTTCAGGTGCTTCCTACTAAAAGGAAATAAAAATAGATAAAAATAAAGACTTCGTTTGACTCTGCCATCCCTTCAAGTTGAGTTTTATGACTTTCCTTCCTTTCATAGACAAGCTCCTGGAGTCATCTATGTTTACTGCCTCCATTTTCTTATCATTCACTTTTCAGTCTTTCATAATCAGGCATCTGACCTCACTACATGAATGAACTTGCTTTCTCTAAAGTTACCAATGACACTTTTTAAAAAAAGTATTTGGTTATTTATTTTAGTTGCATTCATAATTTATTCCTACTACTGCTTCCCACTAAACACAAACAAAACAAAAAATCCTCATCATAAACAAGCATAGTCCAGCAAAACAAATTCCTGCATTACTAATGATATTTTAATACCTAATCTAATTACCTTTTCCTTATCCCCATCCTTCCTTACCTCCCTGCTGCTTTTGGTACTTTTGACTGTATGTTCTTCATGGAAGCCTGATCTCTCTTGGCTTACATGTCAGTACTTTTTCCTTCTTCACCTTTATGTCTGATGGATCCATTTCAGCCTCCTTTGCAGGTTCTTCATACACTTCCCACCCTTTGATTTTTCAATGCCTCCCAAGGCTCTGACTTCTCTTTTTATACATTTTCTCTTGGTGGATTTATCAGTTCCCATGAGTTAGAATGTTTTTACAAATTATTCCCAAATCTCAATATCCTGTATTAGCATCTCTCCTAAATTCTAGACCTATAGCATCAGCTGCCTACTGGATATCTCCACTTAGACATGCTATCAGAATATCAAATTTAACCTGTCCAAAACAGAACTAATCATCTCCCTCATTAAATTCACCCCCTTTCCAAACTTCTTTATTTCTCTTAAGGGTACTACCACCCCCAATAACTCAGATTCATAATTTTGATTTCATCACTTTTCCTTCTCTATCATAAGTTGGCACATCCAAATCTTCTGCCAAATCATCTTGATTCAGCCTCTTTAATTCCTTCTTTTCTCATCACTCAGATGGTCACAACACTAATTCAAAGCTCATCCTTTCTCACCAAGACTACTGAAATAGCTTTCCAGTTGGTCTCCCTGCATTTGATCTCTCCTCTCTCTAAGCCATCCTCATTCTCCCATACACATGCCAAGATAATCTTCCTATGGCACAGGTTTGACCAATCTCCTACTCAATAATCTTCACTGGCTCCATATTGCCATTAGAATAAAACACAGAGTCTTTGGTTTGGCACTTAAGACCCTCCATAGTTTGGCTCTTGCCTGTCTTTTCAGCTTTTATTCCATATCTCCTTCTCCTCCCATCCTTCCCACTCTACATTACTGTCAAACTAGACTAATAGCGGAACACAACATGCCTCCATGCCTCTCATCCTCCTCTCCACCCTTCAGAATCCTTTCCTTCCTCCAAGGCTCAGATGGAGCCCACCACCTTCTTCTCAGTGAAATCTCTTACTCACCCAACACTTTCCTGCCTCCACTCAGTTTTTAATCCTCTCTCACTTCATTGCCTTCCATTTATTCATCTGTACTCTCTTGCATTCTTCAATAGAAAGTAAGCTCCTAAAGTGCAGGGACCATTACTTATTTTTATATCCATAGAATCTAGCACAGTGTCTTGAACATAGGACATACTTAATATATATTTACTAAATTGAATATCACCATTAAACTGAAGATTAAAGGGAAGCAATTTGTCCAAGCTAATAAATGCTGAAGCTGAGAATTTGGCATAAACCTTCTGATTCAGAGGCCAATGCACTAAATATCCCTCTCACTTTTTAAGATCTTCCTTCCTTCTTTCCTTCCTTCCTCTGTTTATCTCTGCCACTCATCGAGGCTACAAGTACAAGTAGGCACAGACACTCACAGATTCATTAATGCCATTATTGGTCAGTGTAAAACTTTAACTCCATTTTTCCAACAGAGGCCAGCTCACCCCTATTTGATAAACCTAGTGGCCCCCCCATGCCCAGAGTCTCAGTGTATTGGGGCTGGAATTCATATGGACAACCAATGAGCCTAGTCCATTGCAACCCAGAACTCCTGAGCTCAAGTGATCTGCCTCTTGACTATACCTCCCCAGCAGCAGGATTTACAGGCCTGTACCACCACACTTGGCTTCTTTATTTCTTTTTTTTCTTCTTTCTTTATTTCTTTAGTGAACATTTTATCATTGGAACTGTACAGTTCCAATTTACTTTTATTACAGACTTTTTTTAAAAAATTATTTATAATAGACTGAATTCCAGATACTTAATACATTCTGTAGTTATTTTGAATGGGATTTTCCTGTTATCTCCTGGATTTTGTTACTGCTATGTAGAAAGGCTCTGGATTTTTGTGGACTTATTTTATAAGTGCTTGTTGAATTAATTAAATTGAACTATTGAATGTGTTACTCACCCTCTCAAAACTATGGTATTATTGATGTCTGTAGGAGAGTTTTGAGTAAAGCCTAAAACTTGATATTACCCCTGATGTCCCAAATGAAGTCGCAGGTGTATAAGCTGAATGTCCCTCTTTAAAATTACGTCATTGGAGAAATGCTTTTTTTAATTCAACAAACATTTGCTGTCTACTGTGTATAAGACACTGTACTAGAGACTCTGAATATATAAAGACAAAACTGATCTCTTAAGACTTAAGACTTAATAACTTAAAACTCCAAAGAGGTCCCTCTGCCTCCATTAAATATATGTTATGTGCATTGTTGCCTCACCATTAGAGCAGCCTACCTGGGTCATGTAGTTGAAATTATTAGATTCTGAGGAATGTTACAATTTTCTTGCTTATGGATGTTCCTAAAAAGACTTTAGCTTTTTAGCTTTCAGGTTTACACAAGGGGCTGCTTTCTGAACAAAAGATAATTGACTACAGTTAATACAAATGATTTGTATTAGCTGCCATTTCACTTACTGTGTTTCTTCTAGAGGACTCTCACACTTAGAGTGCCAACAGTTAAATTAACGTTTATAGATGGTGAGCATCACTGCATGTCTGCTACAGGAATTTGAATGAGGGTATTAAAAGCACCAATATCACAACTGCATCTGTTGTCAACTCCTGCACCCGGGAAAAAGCCATAGAAAAATGTGCTCTAGGGTGAAAGTGGACAGCTAACCAAATAAAAGCTAGGATGAAATTTCTAAGTTAAAATTCCAGGGTTTGGTAGGTTTCAACCAGAGCCTTAGTACTTTTTTTTGGTGGTTCTATCACTTACATTTATGTTTGCACTACAAATTCAACAAAATTGCTTTTTAAAAATCTCTTAGTAGCAGAAAAGAAATCTAGTCCATACCTGATATCATGATAACGTAAATAAGTATGGTATTCAGCCTGATTTACTTGGTAACAGATTGTCAATGTGTAGAGCTACAGGTCAAGGTGTGTAGCTTTGAAATCAAGATCCAAGGGGTCCTAGGTCATTTATAAGGAGATGTGAAGTGTATACTTGGGTTCTGGGTCAGCAAATGTAGTCAAGGTCCAGTGAGCAGGGATGCCAGGGGGATCAGGGAGAAGAACAATGCACTTGCACAGTGGCCTTGCCAGAAGTTGCTTGCTTTGGTAGTTCAGACCTCCCAGTCAGTCGTCTTGATCACCTGTCTATGCCTTCAGGTGTAGCTGTAGCAGGTTGCTGCACCTGTAAAGCTGATGAGGAGCTGCAGTTTATGGGAATAAACTAGGAGGAGCAACAGAGAAGGGAAACCTCTTGGAAAACTGAAGATGTCAATTTACCTTTTAAGACTTTGCAAAAAAAAAAAAAATCACAACTGAGTCAGCAAGAACTTTGATATTTTCCGAGGTGTGAAAGGTTTTTCACCCTTAGGGCATATTCCTAGAATCTGAGAGTGGTTCTAGATCTTAGAAGTCATCCGCTCCAGCCCCCTTATTTTACAGATCAGGAAATGAAGGCCCAGCGAGGGAAAGTCAGTTACTCAAGAAGTAAGTCACAGAACCAGAATTTGAACAGAAGTCCTTCAGATGCCAGATACAATGTTCATTCTACCATCCCAGCTGCTATGAAGGGCAGTCATGGGATTTATGGAGAACTGGGACTGGAGGTCACACAGTTCAACATCTAAATCTTACAGACAGGGAAACAGAGTCTCAGAGAGATTAAATGACTTGCCCAACCAAAGTCACATAGTAAGTAAAAGGCAAAAATTAAGCTTTGAACCTATGTCCACTGACTCCAAACACAAAATTCTTTCCATTGGACCACAAATTTTCTCTCAATACTTTTCATTGCCTAGGACAAGCATGGAACAATTTAAATGGAACCAGAACTATTTTCTTATTTTGGAATATCATATTTATATGTGACCATTTGAGTTTTGATTTATTTAGCTGTCTGCTTATTTTCAAATGAAGATCTGTTGATTCTCTCCCACTTACCTTCCCTTCTCTCTCTGAGGAAAGAAGAAAAACAAAATCCCTATTACAAACATGCATAGTCAAGCAAAACAAATTTCCAAATTGGCCGTGTCCAGAAAAATGTCTCAATCTCCACTGAGACCATCCTCTTTTTATCAGGAAGTGGACCACTGGAGTTTTCATTGGCATTTGTTCTAGTGAATGTGGGAGCATTCTGAAAATCATAGGCACTTAAATGCTTATTCCCCTCCCTTCCTTTGAAGATCTCCAGTGAAGTGGAACCCTCCTCTTCCCATGGCAGTCTATTTTATTTTTGAAAACCTTTAGCCATTAAGGTTAGTTTTTTTTCCTGTATCAAATTTAATTTTGTCTCTTTACAGTTTATACCCATTATTAATGGCTGTACTCTCTGGGGAAAAAGAGAATAAGTCCAACCCTTGCAATCCTTGGAAAGCTTGAAGGAAGCTACCACATTCCCCCAAAGTCAATTCTTCTTCTAGTTAAAAGCACCCTTTTCTTTCAAGTGGAACTTACATGGCAGGTTCAACTGTATTTCCCAAAATAGAACATAATACTCCAGATAAAGTCTGACCAAGGCAGAGTCCAGTGGAACTATGACCTCCTCATTCCTAGAAACTATATCTCATTTAAGGCAGTCCAAAATCAAAGTGGCATGGGATAGGTGATTTTCAGATTAATATCTGAGAATAATTTTTGTTAGTGAGATAAGAGAAGAGAACTTGAAGATACTGGGTAGAGCCATGGAAGGAGGACATTATGGAAGGGGATGATATATTAAAACAAGAGGTGTTAATAAATTTTGATCACTTCAAAAATTTTGTCATGGACTAGTTCATAGGAGCTAGGGGCAACTAGGTGGGACAGTGGATAGAGTGCCTACCTGGGGTCAGGACAGCTTTAGATACTTAGTAGCTGTGTGACTCTGGGCAAGTCACTTAACCCTGTTTGCCTCAATTTCTTCATCTGTAAAATGACCTGGAGAAGGAAATGGAAAACCACTCTAGTATCTTTGCCCCCCCAAAAAAACCTAAATGGGGTCCCAAAGAGTGGGACAGGACTGAAATAATTCAATAACAAGTTCAGAGGAACATCCTCCTTTCCCTACCTCTTTCGTCAAGCTACTCTAAAACCTCACATATTCCCCCAGTGCAGCTCAGAACTACTGCTGGAGCCCTGGTGCTAACCTCAGCCCATGCTGGCTGACATGAAAATATAGTAGACCAAATGAAGCTAATCTAATTCAGACTTATAAGTGGGAATTATGATGAATCTAGAGAAGCATAGAAAGTCATATAAAAAGATAGAAGTAGAACCAGGAAACAATATGTGCCATGACTATACCAATGAGAATGGAAAAAACCACAAAAATAAGCCTTGGACAAACTCAGAATCCCTACAGCTTTACCAAGCTTTATAGCCAACTATGCAGTAGCCAGCCACACACAAAAATGGTGTCCAAAATCATCTGGTTTGAACTCAGCAATGAAACAACAAAAAATTACACTGCCAAGTTCAGAGGTAGCATGATTCAATGGAAAGAGCATTGATATCTAGTGTCAGAAAATGTAGATTAGAATCCAGGCTTTGCTACTTCTCCACTCATATTCTAGATTCTGTCTCCTGCCTTCATGCCTTTGCAGTGGCTGCCCTTCATGCCAGGGGTGTACCTCTTCTCCCTCAGCTCTGCTTCTTAGAATCCCTGGGTTTCCTTCAAAACTCAGCTCAACCGGTGCCTTCTACATGAGGCCTTTCCTGGTCTTCCTAGCTTCTTAGAACTTCCACTCTCAAAATTATCACCTAATTACTTTGTTACTAACTGTTTTCATGTCTTCCTCCACAGAACATATGTTCTTCTGCTTCTTCAATAGAATACATGTTCTCCAGTATCAAGCATAAAACCTAGCCTGCCTGTTGTGCCTCCAACGGAGGGTGAGGTTTCTAGTGGGGAATTTTTCTTTTTATTTTGCTATGAAAATTGGCCAGAATTGAGAGCTCTAGCTCTAAAGTGTTATATCGATGCAGGTGATTATCATGTAAAAAAAATGCCATGAACAAAATCTGTGTTGTTTAGTGGCGTAGTTGAGGCTTCAACCGTCAGGCGCGCAGTTTTTGCTCCCAACTCTAGCACATCATTGACTTGTGACCCTGAGTGGACCCCTCTGACTTCCCTGTACTATATTTCCCTTGTCTCTGAAGTAAGGATCACCATAGTGTGAGGTACAACAATAAAAAGCAGCTCACTTGGCAAAAGATGCTCAAGAAATGCTTAATGAGTCGGAATAACAACCTGGAAAGGAGAAGTGTGTCTGTGTATGTGTGTGAGTCTGCGCACACACATGCGTGCACATGTGTGAAGTGTTCTGTGCACGGAACAAGGATTTCAACTATTAGACAATGATTTGATGGCTCATTTTCCTACGACTTGTCTGCCTCAACCAGCTGGGGTTCCCACTCTGCTCACCAATTAATAGCAAGAGATAGTCTAAAATCAGGGTCTCAACTCGTATCACCGCTCTTCAACTTACAGCTATATTTAGATTTAAGGTATTAGGAAGTCAGGGTTCCCCATTCATAAGTAAAATTCATGATGAATTCAGAGAAGCATTGGAAGACATATCCAATAACTCAGGGTAAAATAAGGAGATCTAGGAAAATAATACATGGAACAAGTACAATGATGTAAACGGAAAGAGAAAAAGAAGAAAAAAACTGAATACTATATAATTATAATGAATCCACCCCTTTATTGTCAATAAAGTTCAGAAAAGTCCTTTCTTACCCCACTCCCATTACAAAGGTGGGAAACTGGGAGTGTAGAATACTGTGTATACTGATGGACACAGTTGATGTGCTGATTTTTTTCACTAAACTTTCTTTTTCTTTATTTAGAAAGTGTTGGTTCTCTGAGTAGAGAATTCAGTCATTTCAGTTATGTCCAACTCTTCATGGAAAAAATATATTTGGTAATGAGGGTGATAAAAAAAGATATAAATAAAATGAGTTGAAAAAAGTAGATTCAAAAAAGATTAAAAATCAAATACTATGTAATAAAGAGAATTATAAAATTGAGGTAGAAGAGATAGTGAGAGATCAGAGACTACCTTGGGGTGCTTTCCCTGTCTCTAGGTTACCCACATTCAGTGAATGAGCACTGTCCCTAAATTGCCATGAATAGATGAGGATCTATACTGTTTTTAAAGATACTTGGGAATAGAGATCATATTCTCTCCCTCAGTAATGCTTTTCAGTGATTGATGCCTCTCATAAGGCTATTGAACAATTGTATGAATTAGACGTGTAATTGCTTCAGACAAAAACCTATCACAAATCAGAGTATAGAAATATGGGTTAAAGTAAGCCTTTTAAGGACAGAGACTGTAATCTTCTGTGGGTTCTGTGCCCTGCTAAATGCCATCAGCAAGGCTAAATAAATATTAGACAATGATGATGATTCCATGCATTTCTAATCCACTTAATGGAGTGCTTTGCTCACAATGACCCTTCACATTCTGTAGTGTAAGCATTATCTCCATTTTATAGATGAGGAAACAGAGGCTCAGGGTGACTAAATAACTCGCCCAGGTTCACAGAGCTAATACGTTTCAGAGATGGGATCCTAATCCTTTGACTCTGCCAGGGAGGAAGCATAATACAGTGGAAAGAGCACTGGCTCTGCAGTAGGAAGACCTGCGGACTGCCTCCTATGCTCACCTACCTATAGGACCCTGAGCAAGTCTCTTAGTCACCAGGACCAGTTTCATGGTGTGTAAAATTAAACTAAATGGCTTCTGAAGTCCTTCCCAGGTCTAGATAGATGATCTCATGGCTCCAAACCCAGTACTCTTTCCATTGTACTAAAGGAAGCAGCAATGGTAGAAGTGGTACTTAGCTTCAGCTTAAATCAAATACTAACTCATATGCAAAACACGTGTTTGACATCATTTCAAGCTTTCATTTCAGATGCAATATTTTGAAAATATCAGTCTTATTTTATAATCAACATGATATTGACTGATGTATTATGACAAAAAATTATTTTTTATCCTTATATTGAGTTCTAAATGTGTTTTCATAGTGTATACAATTCAATTCAGCAAAGAATAATGTCATCAATATTATTAATTAATGTTATTAACCTACTATGTGCTAGGCACTTAATATACAAAAACACAAAGCCCTCCCTTCCCTCATGGAACTTTATTCCATTTAGTAGGGACAGGTGGGTAGTTGGAAGTAGCAAAGCACAGATCTCTAAAGACAAAGCAATCTAAGGACAGAAAGAACAGTAAAACTGGAAGGCGCAGGGGAGGCTCTATTGAGAATGTGATACTTTAATTGAATCTTGAAAGAAAATAAAAGGTCTGGAGGAAAGATTACACATCAAATTCCAGGAAATGTTAACTGTGTGGGGGAAAGCTTTTTAAAAAGGAAATTTGGCTCAGACAAGCTTTCTAGAGAAGCTGTTTCATGTAGCAGATACGATGCTGGTCTTGAAGCCAGGAAGACATAGGTTTGAGTGGTTCCTTAGACACTCACTAATTTTGTGAACCTGAGTTGAAGACATCTCAAATACTTCAGATTTAAATTTTTTAATCTATGAAATAGGGGTGATCGTAATGACCAAAACATTTACCTTAGAGGATTGCTATGGTAATCATGAGATAATGTGTGTTAAAGCCCTTTGCAAACTTTAAAGTGCTATGCAAATTTCAATCAATCAATAAACATGATTGTGTACCTACTATGTGCCAGGCACTGTGTATAAGTTATTAGAGTTATTCGGGTCAAAAGGACAGAAATTCATGTAATCATATGGTCAGCTTTTAAAAGTTGTTCTAAACTGTGTAAATTTCCATTCAAGTAGTATGCTCCTATTCAGTGGGTTGCCATTCATGGGATTAGCAGAGCATCTGATCTTTGAGAATCATATACATATATAATACACATATATATGTATATACATATTTACATAAGTATGTATATATGTATTTTTTCCTGTAAATAGTGAATTTCATAACTATCTTCTAATATATACATGCTTCATCTCTTCTATTTAGTTCAATTTTATATTTACTTTTTTGTCTGTATCTGGTCATATTTCTTTGCATTGGACAAGGAGAGGAAAAAGAAACACTCCTGGTAGGAGTTTGTTGCTCATCTTCGAATCCATCTGACATGGGATCCAAAAGGTCAAAGTATCTTACTACAAGTTTGTTGCTCATCTTCGAATCCATCTGACATGGGATCCAAAAGGTCAAAGTATCTTACTACAAGAGTAGAACTCCCATTGAGTTTCGGTTTCTTCATTTGTAAAATGGTGATGATAATACTTGTACCGCCTATCTCACAGTTATTATAAGGAAAATGTTTTGAGTTCCTGTTACAGACTTTGTTACTATTTGAATTAGTTTACTTCATGAGTAGGCAGCTAGTATTCATCTGTGTTCTTTTGAGCTTTATAACAGGTAGGCAGTATTTTTAAAGGGGTATAGATTCCATGTTCTCTCAGGAGTATTGACCTCATATGGCTGCCCATGAGTTCTCCAGCATGGTGACATCTGTTCACTTACAATACCATGGTGAATAGAAGCTTGATGTCATGGTCCTCTTTGAAAATGAAGGATAAATACAACAACAGTCATGGCTCAAAGGTATTGCTCGTGGAGAGAGACATGTTGCAAAACAAAGTTAAGGGAAGCCATATGCATGCCTAAACTTGTTGAAATCTACAAGGGGAAGCTAAGTGGCCAGAGGATGGAGTGTCAGGCCTGAAGTCAGGGAGACTCGCCTTTCTGAATTCAAATCTGAACTCAGACACTTACTATAGTGTGACCCTAGGCACTTAAACCTATTTGCCTCAGTTCAAACCACTCCAGTAGTCACTGTTGATCAAAGAGTCCAACACAAGTGAAATGAATGAACAGCAAAAACATTCTCACTCACTTCATATTTAGATCCAATATGAGAGTGAAAATATATCAACGTTTGTCATATACAAAAAAAGGCCATGTGACATAGTAGAAAGAGTCCTGGTCCTGGACTCAGATGACATACAGGTTTAAATTCTTTTTCTGATCCGTAAGCTGCATGACCATGAGTAAATCACTTAGCTTCTGTGGGACTGAGTTTCCTCACCTTTAAAATGAAAATAGTAAAATCCACTGGACTTACCTCATGGATTTACACATGCATCAAAATTCCTCAAGATTCTTTGGAAGATACAATAGCATGAATAACCCTGTTTAGTGGCCCTCCAATCACAACTATCAGATGAAACATAAAACAGGGAGAGACTTACCAAAGTTACTCATCATGGTGACAGAGGAGATCTAGTCAAAGATGGATTCCTTATGAATGGAGAGGTCCTCTAAATGTTCTTGTTTGTGGATGATATTGTTCTGATTTCATAAGACTCAGGAAACTGTTGTGTGTCCTGGAAGAGATTTATAAGCACTCAAAGGATCCTTTCACACAGAAAAGATCAAGTGAATAATGAATTTGCATCACCCTGATTCTAATATGCATTTGGATAAGTGCCCTATAGAACTTCTCCATCTGTCTGAGTATCTGGGGTGGATGATAATGAAATGGACCTGCAGTTGAACATGAAGGGAAGACTGGGTTGGATTGCCTTCAAGAAATTGCAGCACTCTTTTACTTAGCTCAAGCTTCTCAAGAAAGCAAAAGTCCATCTTTTTAGCATTAACATTCTGCCACTGTTATATTTGAAAGCAAGATGTGAATATACAGCTGCCTCTGAAAAATAAAAAATGAGTATCACAGAGAGGTCAATAGGGATACTCATGATGGGTGTGGGTAGGCTGCAACACATAACCAATGAGAAACTCCAAAGAAGAACAGGAGTAAAAAATTCTTCAATATCTGTCTAATAGGAAGAGAAAATGGGATGGTTTTGTGGCAAGAATGAGGACAGAGAGGTGGAAAGCCAAAGTGCTCAACTAGTACTCTTGTAATGTCAAGAAGTAGCCAGGAAGGTCTCCAATAAGTAAGAGAAAGTCATTCAATAAAAGATCTTCAGAATAGAGAGAGAGAGAGAGAGAGAGAGAGACAGAGAGAGAGACAGAGAGAGAGAAAGTTATAAAATTTTAAGAGCAATGAGAAGGAAAAGTAACTTACCATAGACCAAAGAGTACCAGGACAAGAGTAGTGGTGATGATGGAAATACAGATTTCAGTTAGATTATTTAAAATAATAACCTACATTAGACCTTTATAAGATTTATCGAAGGTTTCCTCATAACCAAGCTGTGAGATAGGTACTGAAAAGATGGTTTTCTTCATTTTAAATGTAAAAACTGAGGCTTGGAGAGTTTAATTGACCAGCCTACAGCCACACAATTTACAGTGAGAATTGAAACTACCACCATTGTTTCCACTCAGCCATATTGCTCTGGCCAAAAAAGTTTGGTCAGTTGTGTTCTTACTGCAGATACTAAGAACTGATTTAGAACCTTGCAATCTTGGGATGCATATAACTTTTATACATATTCAGGGATTAATACATATTTGTTAGAATGAATTGCATCATTCAAATCATTGGGAACATGTCCCAGGAACCTTTTCATTCTGGAAGCTCACTCTAGACCTGGAATATAAACATTAATTCCTGTGATCTCTCAGTCTGATTGAATGGCTCCTCCCAGAAACTCCAATTAAGAAAGGTTTTCATGAAAGCCAAGTCTCCCTCCTCTCTAGACTGCATTTCAGACCTTCTCTACCACCCACTCCCCTGCCCTCTCCAGCCTTATCCCTCTTCCCTTCCTCCATTTCTTCCATCATCCTCTTCCCAGCTTCCTTTTGTTTGCTATCTGCCCTCATTAAGTCTGTAAGATCCTCAGGGTCAGGGACTTTCTGCCTGTATTTGTCTTAATAAATTCTGGCTGACTGTTAAATTGAATATAAAAAAGAATTTCAAAATTGAGTGCCTAGCTTTTCTCTAAGAGCAACATTTTTCAAAGATAGAAGAAATAGTGAATATTACAAGAACCAAGCGAGTTCTACACAGTATGTGAATATATGATTGCACTGTAATCTCCAATCCATACGAAGTTGTCCTAGTTACATGTTGGTGCTTCTGATGACATCAGTCTCTACTTCTAGCTCTGGTTTCTGGTCCTCACTCAGCTTTGTTGGCCCAGATTAGTTCTCTGGCTAAGCCTAGCAAAATAAAAGTGATCAAATCTCCAACAGGTTGTGTTTGCTGCCCAAAGTCACACATTTAGAAGCAAGAAATGACAGGCACTGTGTTAGGGAAAGCACTGGGGCTGGCCAGGAGATCTGAGCTCTCCTCTATAGTATCTGTGGGCCTTCTTTTCCTGATTGTAAAGTGGGAAAAGTTCTTAAACTGGAGTTGATGATTGTAAAAATGATTATTTTGATAAACATATTTCAATATGATCAATTTCCTTTTTAATCTTATTCATTTGCTGCCTAAAGGGACCATGGCACAAAAAGGCTTAAGAAATACAATCTTTTCCAATTCTCTAGTCTTGTGATTTCCATCCATAGACTAGGATATAATCCGGGATTAATAAGATAATCACTAGTAGATATATTTGAAAATGATAATGGGGTTTGCAAGCAGCTCATGTTTTCCTCTGTGCTTAGCTCTCCTTTGTTAGGCTCCCCTTCACCAGAGGGCTTGTAGAGTGTGATTAATGCATCAGAAAAGTTTTATGACAACGCTAAAGAATAGAAAGGTGATGTTCAGCTTAGACTTTATTTAAAAAAATAGTGTAACAGTTGAGTATGAAAGGATTTCAACAGAGGATGCATTCCAAAGATAGGGTTAGTATTGACAAATGTAGAGACAGGAGAGAGAAAAGGCAAGAGGGGATTGGGAATTACTAATTTAGATTGTCAGTACTGTAGCATATATAAAGGGATAAGAAACTGAAAAAGTAAACTGGAACCATATGGTAAAAGGTTATCAATTAGTAATGGGTAGCTATAGAAGGTTTTGAAGAACAGCAGTGACATGAACAGAACAACACACTGGAAAGATGAATCAGCTTTGTAGGGTAGAGTGGATTGACCTTTTTTATGGCTTACATGCTGCAAATTATTCTTTGGTCAAATTCAAATAGATTTTGGTCAAATTCAAATTCACATACAGGCTCCATCTCCCTTATTGGTTATCTATTCCTTGTATACAGGAACTCTATCTTATAAGAAACATTAAAAAAGTGGACAGAGTACTTCACCTGTAATCAGACGAGCTGAGAATGATGTTTGAACATCTCTTAGCTGTGTGACACTATGAAAATCATTGCACTTCTCTCAGATTCCTAATTTGTCCAATGGAGATAGTTGCACTGCCTACACTCATGGAATGACTCATGAGGAAAGTTCTATCAAAACCTGAAAGTACCATAAAAATGTTAATGATTATATATTGCAAGATATTGTAGCCTTGCCTTTGCATTCCCGGTTTTTAGTAGTACAGTAATAGGCACTTAACAATGCTTATTAAGAAGGACCAGAATTTAAGAATACCTGGAAGGACCAACCTGTATCAATTGATACAGTGTGGTTTTTTTTTTACCCATAAGGCAAAGAAAATAGAGATAGTGTGATGAGATTATTTTACATGCTGTGACTGATCATTCTTCATATTAACGTAACTGCTTAAGAGGGGGCAGCTAGGTGGTGCAGTGGATAGAGCACCAGTGCAGGAGTCAGGAGGACCTCAGTTCAAATCTCACCTCAGGCACTTGATATTCACTAGCTGTGTGACCTTGGGCAAGTCACTTAACCCCAATTGCCTCATCCTGGTTCATCTCCAGTCATCCTGATAAATATCTGGTCACTGGATTCAGATGACTCTGGAGGAGAAGTGAGGCTGGTGACCTGCCCTCTCTCACTCAAAACAAAGTCAAGTGCAAGGCATGTCATAATTTCTCTGATGGCATGGTCTTCTTTGGCAATGAAGGACAAACATACACACATATCTATTTGATAAAATTATCATATTCATTTTTGTAACTATTAATTTTACACTGAGTAGTGTCTGTGATATAATGGAAGGGGGGGGAGGAGGGAGTATTTGTATAGCACCTATTGCTTGTTGAAGCATTTGTTATGTCCGACTCTTTGTGACCCCATCTTGGGTTTTCTTGGCAAAGAACTGAAACAGTTTGCCGTGTCTTTCTCCAGCCCATCTCATAGATGATGAGCTGAAGCAGAGTGAAGTGACTTGCCCAAGGTCACATAACTTGTGAGTCCAGATATGAACTCAGGAAGATGAGTCTTCCTGACTCCAGGCCCAGAACTCTATCCACTGCCCCACCTAGCTGCCCACTACTATGTACTAGGAAAGATATTATCTCATTTGATCTTAACAATGCTATGAAATAAGTGCTGTTATTATACCCTTTTTACAGTTGAGGAAACTGAGGCAGAAAGGGGTTAAGTGATGTTTACAGGGTCACAGAACATCTGAGTCTGGATTTGAACTCAGGTCTTCCTGACTCTAGACCTCAAACTCTATGCATTACTACCTAACTGCCTCAATGCATACTGATGATTACACCCAAGGTGAGAATATAATACTCTACACCATGTAAGAGAAATTTTGCTATAGGGATGGGTGGAGGGGGGTCAGGGCAGTGTTTAAAAGAGATTTTAGAAACTGGATTTAAAACCATGCTCCAATATTGCCTGACTATCTAACTGTGGGTAAATGACTTAACTTCTCTGAGCCTCAGTTTTCTCATCTGCTAAATGGAGCTTGCAATACCTACTGGACCTATCTTTCAGGACTGTTATAAAGTATGAGCTTTATAAACCATAATGCATTATAAAAATGTGCACCATCTGGGGATCTGCTATGATTTAATGCATGAAGGACAACAAATAACTTTGTTTTTCTTTGTGGCTATTTTAATTCTATACTTTCATTTTCTCATCAGGTGGGCTCCTTCCAGTCACTGTCCTCTTAATTTCTCAAATTTTCGCCCTCTTTGTTCTTTCCCCTTCTTCAACACAACAAACATTTACTCAACGCCCTGCTTATCATATAAGACCTTGAGGATCTATAGAAAGAAATAAACTCCTAGTAGCCCCTGCCCTCAAGGAGCTTACTTTCTCCTCGGGGGGGTAGGGGAGTATATCATATTTAATAATAATTATGATAAATAATATAATAATATATAAAATAATATAAATAAATATTATTAATAATAATAAGTAATGCAAAGTTATTTTAAGAAGTAAAGGGCACTAACTCAGGGAGGGGATCAAGAAAGGTCTTGTGTAGGAAATATTCCTAGAATGGAATTTTGAAGGACACTAACGATTCTAAGAAATGAGTATGTGGAGGGAGGAAAAGCTTTCCAGGCATGGGGGTGGGGATAGTCTGTACAAAACCACAGAGGAAGGAGATGCAATATCCTGTGCTAGGCCTAGCTAATAGGCCAGATTGATTGGAATAGCTTGAACTGTATTTTTGTATATACTAATTTGTGTATGTGTTGGTTTCTCCAGAACACATACAGTAGTTGAACTTACACTGAATACTTGTTGAATAAATTCTTATTGAAATTACATTGAAAATTCTGTAGGAGTCAGGTTGGGAGTGGGGGAGTTTGTAAATGCTTTCCTTATCTTTTCTCGCCTTTTCCTTTATCCTTCTCTATTTTCCATCTCTTTCTTTTTTCTCTACACCCTTAGCCAAACCAAACCTCAGTAAGAGGAAAAGAGAGATCTTTGTCAAAATAGGAGGGAGAACCATTGCTGGTCCCTACCTACTCCCATCTCCCCTCCTTCCACTCCCCTCACCTCAAATCAAAACCAGTTTCTAAGCAGAACAAATATTTGCCTTTTCCTCATCTTATTTGGATTTGTCCCTTTTGTCCTATGGCTCATTTCAAGTGGTCCATGCAATGCCTCTCAGATCTCAGCATGTGCAGTTACCACAAATAATAGCATTAGCAAAACGTTTAGCATTTTTCTCTTTCTAATTGCTGAGTTGAGTAATGGTCCAGCCCCTGCGCGATGTTCCTTTCACCTCTTCCCCAGCCCGCATCCTCCCTAACTCCTTTCACCAACTCTTGAAACTTTCCAACTTCCACCAAGTGGGTTTGCAAATGAATAGGTGAGGAGCCTTCCCCATTTTGCTATTGTTTAGGGAAATGGAGACCATCCTGCTAGGAATGTCCATCCTCCCTCCTCACCCAACACCCTGCTTCCTGTCAATCATCCTGGAACACAGAGTGCTGGCCCTTTTGACAGGATGTTTGTTTGCAAAGGCAGCCTCGCCAAGTCTCAAGGCTCTGACTTACAGTGACATTCCAAATGCTAAAATGAGAGAGGAAAAGAAAAAAAAACACACACATTTGAACAGTCCTTTTAATGCCTTAATAAGGTCTGTTTATATTCAGAAATAGCTGCAGGTTATCTCAGCCTCCAAGGACTGCTGAGACTCTGGGTTCCTTAAGACCCTGAGCTCTTGGGCAGCTGAAGTTCATATTCCAAAGAGAGTGAACTCCAAAATCATGTCCTTAGGACACCTTCACTGCTCCTGTAAAAAGAACTCCCTCTCCCCTTATTTAGGAAAGCATCCTGGCATAATGCAAAGGCAAGTTGTGGCATATTCAGAAGATGTAGGGCTAGTGGTACCATTTCTATTTAGCTCCAACTTGAAACTTGGGATGAGTTAAATAAATTGGATCTAAAAGGACATTGGAAGCTGTGAGGTCAGAGTCTGACCTTAGAGACCATCTACCTGATTCAAGCCCCCTTATTTTACTCAAGAGAATAAGGCCATCTAGGTTAAAGAGCTTCTTCAGGGTTATCCAGGTAGCAAGAATTAGTAGCAGAATTTCAGTCATTTAACTCCAAACTCTGTCTTCTTAACACCATTAAAGGTTATTAAGTTCTGCTTAAATTAGCAACAAGTTCTGCTGCTAATGACTTGTGTGACCCTGAAGAAGCCATTTCAGTTCTCCGGGCCTCAGGTTCTTCACCTGTACAATGAGAAGTTGAACTCTGAGGTAGCCTGAAGGTCACTTCCAGTTCTCCATCCTATGGTCTGAAACCAGAGAACAATTCTAAACCAGGTAGTCTCAGGTCACTCTGAGTGACCAGCAGATATCTGCACCAGACTGTTCCAGTAGGAAAACATTTCTGTTCAAAGTGATGTTCAATTCAAAACCAAAATATATTCCATTTGAAGGCTGCAAAATTCAAAGACCAATGGGTCACAGACTCTGTTCTCAAGGGCTTACGTTCTAAGAGAGGGAAAGAAAGGTATACATATAACTCTGGTACAAGAAAGAATGAAATATGTATGGAAAGACTGAAAGGGGGAAATTTCTAATACACCCCCTATCACCAAAAGCTAGGGTAGATGGCAGATAACAGAAATACTGAGATATGAATAGGTTCACCAATTACAAAGAGTATTTATACCATATTGTCTCTTTACCAAGTCTGAAAAGTTTCTTTTTGATGGAATTAAAAGAGTAACAGACATATACAAAGTATATACTGCCAACCTTTCAGGAAATATGAATTTCCAGTTAGTATGAATGAATTTTCCTTAATTGAATTGGAAAGGAGCAACCATTGACTTCACAAGGACTGGTCACTCCCCATGGCCCTTTAGAAAGCTAACTTCACCAACTCTGAGACGGTTCAGCCAGAATCCAGCCGTCAAGGAAGGGAGAATTTGCTAGTCTATGAGAGGCAGACCATGGGAGTCGAGAAGAGAAATGACCATAAATTCAAGGGAGATTAACCCAGTTGTTTGGAAGATAACCTGCAGAGAGAAGAAGCAGACTCAGAGAGCCTCACTGGGAAACCCACCCATTGTAGATGTGGTATCCAGGTGTGGAGCATCAATGAGGCCTAAATGAGGAGAGAATGAATAGTGCTAAAGGTTTGGATTGCTTTAGCCACATGTATTTCCTACACTTCTGCCTCATCACCATTGTACTCTGTATCCACTCTTCCCATAGACTGTGTATTAGGGGAATAGTGTACCCTAGGTTTGTGAGGCGGATATTTTGTATAACTTCTTAGAACAGCTTAGTAAATGTTTTTGCATTGAGCTAATTGTGTCTACTGACTCACTATTAATGGGAAATTCAACCGTGGGGATCCTAAACTATATGACTCATAGTAAAGACCCACAGAATACTCCTAGAAGTTATGAAAACAATCACCCCATTTTATGTGCAAGCTATGAGTGTCCATTTGGGGAGGGACCCCAGAGGGAGTGCCACAAGTACAAATGAGAGATCCAGGAAAAGACATTTTGATAAATCTGAAAAGGAAGAAATGTATTAATTTATTTATTCAATATAATTTTTTTTAAGGCACATACTATCTGTTCCAGGATACAGTCTCAATTCTAGGAATTCAATGTTAAAAATAAGAAGACTCCCTGCCCTCAAGAACTCTTTTATTTGGAGAAAATAATATAATTAAAATTAAATAAACACCAAAGCTTTGCAAAGTAATTTGGTAGGGAGAGTACCAGCTGGGGAGGTACAGAGGAGGATGAGGTTTGCCTTCTTACAGCAGGAGGTGTAGGTTGATCAGAGTTTGGGAGGAAGCTAATGATTATTACAGGCAGAGATAAAACCATTTATTATTGGCATGGATCAGTCAAAGAAACATGAGATGGAATTTCTTGTAGGGAAAATGGTAAGCAGACCTGATGAGTTGGGATGTAATATGTACAAAGGATAGCAATTTCCAATAAACCTAAGAAGGTAAGCAGGAAGAAGACATTGAAGGTCTTTAAATGCCAAAGAAAGAAATTTGTGTTTTTCATACTAACTTTCATTCAGAGCTTGGCACTGTAGTTTCTTGATGAGTGAAAGGACCTAGTCACATTTGAGCATTAAGAATACTGAATTGGCAGACTGACTGATGTGACAAAAAGGGAAAATGATAAATGTTGGGGGGATGTGGGAAAACTGGGTTACTAATGCATTGTTGATGGAGTTGTGGACCGATTCAACCATTCTAGAGAGCAATTTAGAACTATGCCCATGGCTATAGCCTATTGCTATAAAACCATGCATATCCATTGATCCAGCAAAACCACAAAGAGATCCAAAAAAGGGGAAAAGGACCTACTTATTAAAAAATATTTATAGCAGCTCTTTTTTTATGGTCGCTAAGAACTGGAAATTGAGGAATTGTCCATCAACTGTGGAATGGCTGAACAAATTGGGGTATATAATTGTGATGGAATATTATTGAGCTATAAGAAATGATAAGCAGGGTGATAGGCAAAAAGACTTACATGAACTGATGCATAGCAGTGATCAGAAACAGGAGAAAATTGTATATAATAACAGCAATATTGTATGATGGAGAACCGGGAATAACTTAGCTGTTCTCAGCAATACAATGATCAAAGACAATCCCAAAAGACTCATAATGAAAAAATGTTATCTCCAGAGAAAGAATTGATATCTAAATACAGACAGAAGCACACAATTTTTCACTTTCTTCCTTTCCTTTTCCTTTCTTTTTCTCTCTCTTTCTTTCTTGGCTTCTTACACAAAATGACTAACATGGGAAATGTTTTATATTATTGCTTGTGTATAACCTATACCAGATTGCTTACCATCTCAGGGAGGGGAGAATGACTAATAGAATTTGGAACTCAAAACTTAAAAAAATTTAATTGTTTTAGCATGTCATTGGGAAGGGAAGAATTATTATTTCAAAAAAAGAATATTGCAGCAAGTGTTTGGGAAGATGGGCTGGAAAGAGGAAAGCCAGAAGCAGGAAGCAGTAATGAGAAGGTAGCACAGCCATCCAGGTGAGAGGTGACAAGGTCCCAAACTAAGATAGTAAATGTAAGAGTGGAAGGAAGGGGACAGATGTGAACAATGAACGAGCAGAAGTGACAAACCTTGGAAATTTACAAGAATAGGAGAGAGAAGCTACAGAGAGGGCACAGCTGGGAACGCCTCCGAGGCTATGAGCCTGCGTTACTGTAAAGATAGCAGTGCCCTCAAAAAGTACAGGGAAGTTAAGAAAAGGGGGTGGTATTGGAGGAAAGATAACATCTTTGGACTAGATGTCTAGAAGGAATGAGGGAAGTGAAATGTCCTCTCAATAAAGCACTGAGCAAGAGTCAGGTCAATAGATGCTACTCCTGATGACATAAAAGCTTCTTCTCCTCCTCAGTATCTTTTAAATTGGGTTCAAAGACATTGGGTGTGATAGAGCATCATAATAGTCACAGATCTAGAGCTAAAAGGCACCCTAAGGGTCATGAAAACTACCCCTCATTTTAGAGAGGAAGAAACTGAGACCTGGAGAGAGGTTTAGTAACTTGCTCAAGGTTAGACAAGGTATAAAGTCAAAGAAGCAAGATTTGAACTTAGGAGCCTTGATTCAAGAGCTCTTACTACTTTACCAGGTTGCCTCTACCAGGATTCTTTTTCTCTTGCTGCCCAGTATATCTCATTCCAACTCTTGTTAGAGTCAGATGCAGGAATTATTCCTATAAAATAGTGTGTGTGTGTGTGTGTGTATGTGTGTGTGTGTGTGTTTGTCCTTCGTTGCTGAAGAAGACCATGCCATCAGAGAAATAATGATATGACTTGCGCTTGACTTTGTTTTGAATGAGGGAGGGCTGTGCAGATCACCAGCCTCACTTCTCCTCCAGAGCCATCTGAATCCAGTGACCAGATATTCATCAGGATGACTGGAGATGACCCAGGATTTTATCCTATAAGAGTATAGGAATTACAGAAGCATAGTAATAATACTAGTCATCACTGTTGTTCAGTTGTTTCAGTGATGTCTAATTCCCCAGGCCTGAAGTCAGGAAGATGAGTCTTAAACCTGGTCTCAGATACTTATGAACTGTATTACCCTGGACAAACCACTTAACCCTGTTTGCCTCAGTTTCCTCATCTGTAAAATGAGCTGGAGAAGGAAATGGAAAACCAATATCTTTACAAAGACAACCCCAAATAGGGTCATGAAGAGTGAACAATGAACGGTCTAAGACCTTTCGGAAGGAATATTATCATTTGATTCACAAAAATTCCTGGGACATGTGGAATAGGGGTTTGAAAACCTTTTGAACATCTAGTCCCTTGAAAACCCAACACTGATCTGGAGGCTATTACAATGACAACAGTAGTCTGAAGCATTTGAAATCAGAGGTTGGGAAACAGCCTCATACAACGGTCAAAAGACTGGGCTTGGAGTCAAGGTCTTGTGTTCAAATCATAGTTTCACCATTGTGAAGAAAAGTGACTATTTCTCTGGCCCTAAGCTTCCTGTAAAATGAAGGGAGTGGATTGGATCACTTCTAAGGTCTCTTTCAGTGACTTCCTCCCATTTTCAAGATCAAATATAAAAGCCTGTTTGGGGTTCATAACCCCTCATAACCTCTCCCCCTGACCTTTCCAGCGCTCTCGCACCTTGGTCACCCCCATGTTTCTTGCAGGCCAACAACATTCATCTTAATGCTTTTTCCTCACATAAGACATCCGATCTCTCAGTTCCAGGTATTTTCACTGGCTGTCCCCTGCCTGAAAAGATCTCCCTTCTCATCTGGGTCTCCTGGCTTCCTTCAAGTCCCAAGTAAAATTCCAACTTCTTCAAAAAACTTTTCCCAATTCTTTTTTCCCTCTAATGTCTTCCCTCCCTCTACTAATTATCTCCAATTTATCTTGTATACATTTTGTATGTCTGTAGTCATTTGCGTGTCTTCTCTTTCATTAGACTGTGAGCTCCTTAAGGGCAGGGACTGTGGTCTGTACCTTTCTTTACAATCTTAGCACTTAGCACCTTGTCTAACATATAGTAAGTGCTTAATAAATGCTTATTGACTTCCAGCTCTAAATCCAAATCATTTCATCTGTCTGGGCCTCAGTTTCCCTATCTTAGAATGTATAGATCATTTGGTAATCAATCGAGTATTTATTAAGAGCTTACTGCATTCCAAGGCACTGTGCTAAGTGTTGGGTATACATATACAAAGAATCTCTTCCTGCGAGGAGTTTAATGTGGAAAACAGCCCAAACAAAAAATATTTACAGAATAAACAAAATTAATTTTTAAAAGGATTTCTTCTAAGATTCCTTCCAACTCTAAATCTCTAATCCTCTTACTTGGTTTATAAATCCAATTCTGCTATGTAGTGTCTGTGTGACCTTGAATAAGTCACTGGTCTTCCTTGGCCCTCAGCCCTCTCTACAAATTGAGTGAGTTAGATCAGGTAATCTTGAAGTTCCCTTCCTTTTCATAGCAAGAGAATTCATACCTTTGTAATTGTCAAGAGAGACTTTGTGACTAGGAGCCACTGAGATTCTGCTCTGTGGACCCCCAAGGACTTTTTCAGGGGTGTCCACATTGCTTTCCCTCATTAAGCCACGGTGCATCCTAAAAGCCATATGGGAAACGTACTTCTTCACAGCTACAGAGGAAACATTTGCAGAAGAGAAATCATAATATATATTCTTAGTCATTGTAGAAAAGGAAAGTGCATGAAAAATTTAAGCCGTGGAGTTGAAATCTCATTTTAAGATGTTTTAATTGCCAGAACGGAGCTGTTCAATTACATTTCAGGGCCCAGAAGATTAAGAGCAGCGGCTGGAGCGGGAGGCAACAGAAAGGATAAAAAAACAAAAAGCCACTTGAATTGAAAGCTGCCTCTAGCAAATAGGGAAAAAGCAATGAGGGCCTTTGAGTTAGCTTTGTTTCTTACATAAGTTTGGTGCTGTAAAATATGGCACGTTTTGTACTGTATGTTCTCTCCAAAAAGCCAAACAGAAACTAGTCATCTTGGTTTTTGAGAGCACAAGGCCTCCCCTTTCTCATGTTTCAACTAAACAGTCTCCACTTGGGCTGAGGACCATATCATATATCATAAATCACCCCCTGATAGATATTTGGCAGGTAGTCAGCACCCCAGGCAATGCAAAGTACAGTATGGAAAATTTTTTAAGGTGGAATCTCGATTTTGTAACTTAAAGACTTTAATAGCATCTCAAAACATTTTACTACTTCCTGGTACACAGAGAAATGAAAAAAAAGCAAGAAAGAATTCTCCATATGGTTTTCGGTTCTAGAGGATATATACACAATAAGCTGTGCAACTGCAAACCTAGAGGGGGTTAGAGCTGTTGTTAATTCAAGCTCCATGGAAGGCAAAGGGAAAGACAGAGACAGAGAGAAACAGAGAGAGAGAGACAGAGACACAGAGAGAGATAGAGAGAGACAGGGAGAGATGAAAGAAGGGAGGAAGGGAGGGAAGGAAGGAAGAGGAAGAGAGGGAGGGAAGAAAAGGAAGGAGGGACATGATAGAAGGAAGGAATAGAGAGAGAAAGGGAGAGAGAAAGAAAGAAAAACAGAGAAAGAAAGAAGGAAAGAAAGAAAGAAGGAAGGAAGAAAAGAAAGAAAGAAAGAAAGAAAGAAAGAAAGAAAGAAAGAAAGAAAGAAAGAAAGAAAGAAAGAAAGAAAGAAAGAAAGAGGAAAGGAAGGAAGGAAGGAAGGAAGGAAGGAAGAAGAAAAGGAAGAAAGAGAGAAAGAAAGGAAGGAAGGAAGGAAAGAAGGAAGAGAGAAAGAAAGAAAGGAAGGAAGGAAGAAAGGAAGAAAGAAGAAAAGGAAGAAAGAGAGAAAGGAAGAAAGGAAGAAAGAGAGAAAGAAAGGAAGAAAGAAGAAAAGGAAGAAAGAGAGAAAGAAAGGAAGAAGAAAAGGAAGAAAGAGAGAAAGAAAGAAAGAAAGAAAGAAAGAAAGAAAGAAAGAAAGAAAGAAAGAAAGAAAGAAAGAAAGAAAGAAAGAAAGAAAGAAAGAAAGAAAAAAAGAAAGAAAGAAAGGGAAGAAAGAAAAAGAAAGAAGAAAAGGAAGAAAGAGAGGAAAGCCCCAGTGAACCCCTGATATGGGAAACCAGGAGTTTGGAAAATTAGGTTTTCAGTGTTTCCCCAGAGTTAAGTCCTGGAGTTAACCCCTTTCTCTCCCTCTATGAGAAAAGAATCCCTTATGTCCAGAGATTCTTCCTATGTTGGGCAGCATGGCAGGATCACCTGGCCCAAGGTGCTCTCAGGGACTGTGGCCAGAAGGATTGTGGGAAGGCCACAAAAGGTATCAATAAATAAGTACCCAAATAGAGCTTCCTGCGGCTCCTGAAGTCATAATTCCAGTTCTCCGGGGCTTTTGAGTAAACTTACCTTCCCACCTTTTCAAAAGCTGCCAACATTTCATGCTCACACATACTTCAGGAACCTCTTCCAAAGGGGCCTGCATTTTTGAAAAGGCAGTCCCTGATTAACCCCTCAGTGGCACCTTCCCTGAAACACAGAGAGGGGATAGAGGCTGTGACCCAACCCAGGGCCATTTTTTTCCTACAAGGCAACTAGCTAGTTGTAAGGGATCAGAGCTCCTAACCCTGCAGCCTCCTGGGGAACTTAGGGGTTAACCGCAGGAGTTTTAGCGGGGAGCATGCTAGAATGTTCTCTGCTGTTCTCAGCCTGGGTAATTCTTAGAAGGGCTAAATAGAAACTGAGGGAAATTCAGAGTATGTGGTATACCATTGTGCTCCCAGCAAGAAAAACAATACACAGGGTAAAACAAAACTGAAAAAATCTTCTTTGAAGTTTAAAATAAATGCTGCCTGTTTTGGGGTGTTTTGGGGATCACAAATTAGCCATGGCCTGAACTGGCTAAATATAAAACTTTCAACATCATTTATTAGAATGTCTCCCCAATCTCAGTCACCTTGGAACATGAAATGAAAGTTACAATAAAGTAGGGATGCTGTGTGTATGTGTGTGTGTGTGTGTTTGGCTTTCTTAGTTCAGAAGATTTTTCCCTGTGAATGATTTTTTTTTTTTGCTAACTCTCTCCTTTTCTTTTCCTGAGATTCATCCACTCCTGTTCATTGCGTGTCTACTGTATACGGGCTTGATGATAACAGCTCCCATTTCTATAGCACTTTATAGTTGCCAAAGTACAGTCACCCTGTGATATAAGTAGACAGGCTTTATTATCCCCATTTTATAGAAGGGGAAACTTGGTGAAGAGATTTTCCATATAGGCAGTTCCCTCTATACATGAAATCTCAGGTCTAGATCAGGTTTAGGTGTTGATGTTCACATGCCTCTTCCATGATACAACTGTAACTCAAGCTCAAGTCTTTGAAATGTGCCCCATGCTCTTTTTTTAAATATTTAATTTTATTTATTTCTTTTGTTTTCATTCATTTCCAAATATATCCTTCCCACCCCACCCAGAAAACAAAGAAGACTAAAGAGGGAACATATAGCTCAGCAAAACTGACCACCATATAAACCAAGTCTGATAGTGCAGTCAATATTCCACACCCTCCTCCTCACCTCTACAAGGAAGGGAAGGCAATGCATTTTCTCATCTTTTCTCTGGGGCCAGGCTGGGTCATAATAATTACATGGTATTCAGTTTCACTTTTTTCTTCTTTCAACTTGTTGTAGTCCCTGGGCATGATGGTTTTTTTTAGCACTGTTTACTTCCCTCTCAGTTCACATCTTCCCAGGCTTCTCTGGATTCTTTATATTCATCATTTCTTAGAGCACAGTAATCTTATATTGCATTCATGTTGCACGGTCTGCATAGCCATCCCCTAACAATTCTGATCTGGTTAGATGGTCTCTGAGATGCTAAAACAGAAAGAGGAGAGGGGGAAAACCCATACCTTTTTTTTTTTTGGTGTTTCTTCATAATCCGGACCTTCAGAATTCTTCATAATCAGAACCTTCCTACCTCTCCAGTTTTCTTATACCTTACTCCCCTCCATATATGCCAAGACCCAATCACACTGACCTCTTTACTGTTCTTCAAACAAAGCACTCAATCTCCCATCCCCATGCATTTTCAGTGGCTGCCTCCTATATCACCCTCACCTCTTGGTTTCCCTTGCTTCTTTCAATTTTCAGCTGAAGTTCAACCTTCGGTAGCAAGTCTTTGGGGTTAGGGCCTCTCCTCCAAGACAATCTATAAATTATCCTGTATATATTTTGTTTGTACATAGCTGTTTATGTGTTATTTCCCTCATTATATTTTGAGCTCCTTGAGGTCAGGAACTATCTTTTTTTTTGTAACTCTAGTACATAGCACAATGCTTGGCACATACTCTCTCTGAATAAATAAGTGCTTGTGAATTTGGCTTGATTGTCTTTCAACTGTTAAATACTCTATGGTTACTCTAAATTTAATTGCATGAGGTAGCAGAGGAACTGATATGATGTTATAGATTAAGGTTGCAAAAATCTTCCTCTAGATCTCTTTTGATTTCAAAGCCCCAAGACTCTAAAGAAGACTTTGATTAAAATGTCAAAAATTGAAAATTTAGTGCTAATTATTTAGGTTATAATGCCTTCAATTTATGGTCCACTTTATTAATTTCACAAAGAATCATAGGTCTAGAGCTGGAAGGTATCTCAGAGGTCATCTTATTTTACAGATGAGAAAAGTGAGGACCAGGGAGATTAGTTACATGACTTACCCAAAGTCACATAGTAAATGGAAGGAATCAAAATCTACTATAGACACACATGCATATTCATGCAGAGCAGTTAGACAGACAGACAGAAAGAGAGAAGGAAACAGAAAGAGCCAAAGACAGAGAGAGGAAGAGAGGGAAACAAAGAGAGAGAGAGAGAGGGAAAGAGAGAGGGGAAAGAGAATGAGAGGGAAGGAGGGAGGGGGAGAGATTGAGATTTGTCACTTAAGACTTGTGTTTCCCTCTGTGTAGAGATTATACAGCGTGGAAAATCCTTCTACCATCGTCTGTCAGCAGCCCAGCTTTAACATAGTTTTGTTTGGAGCAGTGAGAGGTTGTGTGCTCATGGTCATAAAGTTAGTACATGGGAGAAGAAAAATTTTAAGTCAGATCTTCCTGACTCCAAGGCTGTCCCTGTATCCTCCACACCATGCTGGCTGTCATATGTGTGTCTGTGTTTATGCATACATATATGAGGGAGAAAGGGAAAGTCATTTTCCAGAAGTCTGTGTTAACACAACACTAACATGGTAAATGCAAGTCAGGAATTGTGAAAGTTCAGTTTGTCATGGCAACATTGACTTCACAACTAGCATATGTGTGATTGCCAGTTCAACGAAGCCACATACTGTAACAGCATTGCTGCGAAGACGTCTTCCATCTTTACATTTGTTAGCAAAAAGCAGAGAGTAGTGGGAGGAGCAAAGGGAAAGGAAAAAGTAGAGAATGAAGATGGGATAAGGGGGAGAAAGCAGTAAGGAGAGGAGGACAAGGATGAAGGATAGGGAGGAAAAGGAAAAGGAAGAGAAGGGAAAAGGAAAGATATCAAAAGTAAGCCTATATTTTCAGCTAAAATCAGAGTAATGATACTTCCCAAAAGCTTAGATGTGAACCTTAAACTTAAAAGTACTTACACAGGACTGATCCCTCTTTCAGTGTCAAACAGGAGTATGTGTCTGGCCAGACCGTTTTTTTACCCTGCAAAATTGCAGCGGGAGTTTAGAGCAAAGGAATGTTGCAGTGATATCTTCCAGCCTAACCCCTACAGATAACACAAAACCAAAGGAAATAAAGGAACAAGGCAGAACTAGGGCCAGGGGACCTCCTGATTCGGCCTCTGCTCTTGCTTCCCAGAAATGTTCTGGGACCTCACACCATACAAGAAACAGCTCCCTCCAAAGAAATGACTTCAAAAATGATGGTTGGTCCAATAAACTGTGATCAGAGATTTTCGACATCCTACTTTCAGTAAATGTTTATTAAGTATCTACTGTATGCAAAGTACCATGGGGGAGAGGCAAAGTTTAGGTAAGACACAGTCCTTTTAATCAAGAAGATTAAAGGTTAGTAGGAACGTAAGACACTAATATAGATACTGATGATAAATGATAAGTGCATTAGAGAGTTGGAACACAACACTCTATAGGTCTTTAGGGAAAGATCATTACTGTTAGGGAGAGTAACAAACAATAATAATAGCTAATATTTATGCAATCCTTTAAGATTTGCAGATTACTTCCCATTCATTATCATCTTTGACCCTGACAACAACCCTGTATGGGGAGATGCTATTGTTATCCCCATTTTAGAGAGGACGGAACAGGTTTAGAGAAATTAGATGAATTGCCTAAAGTCACGCAGGTGGGAGATGTCAGAGTAAGGATTCATACCCCAAACATCCTGACTCAGAGTTCAGAGAAGGCCTGAGGAAGGAGGTAGCATTTGAACTGGACTTTATGGGATAAGCAGAAGCCAGGGACGATGCTATAAGCTGTCCACACATGCTTACTGGAGATGCAATTTGAATGTAGGTTTTGTTTTTATCTAAAAGAATATTTTAAAAAAAGAATATTAATCTTCATCTTAGTTGTACCAATCTTTGGATATCTTTTCTCTATACACATCTGTTGACATGTTGGGGCCCATTCTATAGTAAGTTGGGTGTAAGAAGATAAGATTTCAAGCTGAATGAACTAGAAGGGAGAGAGTAATGCTCAAGTTACTGGCATTTCTCCTGCCCAGTGTAAGCCTCCTTTTTTCAAAGGTTCACACAATCTCACCAGTAACATGCTGGACAAGTCAAAGATCTTTGCTTAGGGAATGCTAATTAGTGACCAAGAAGCATTTATTGAGCACCTACTGCTTCTGTATGAGATTCTGGAAGAAGAGGAAAAGAAGGTAGAAGGGAGAATTCCAGCTTTTGAGGAGCCACAGTCTTGAAGGGAGACAAGATGGACATAATCACTCCATCACATATTCACAAAACACATTAATCACCCACCATGTGTATTTGCAGAGCCTTGTGAGAAAAATGCTGGGAAAATTACAAAGTTTACCTAAGACATGATCCCTGTTCTCATGGAGCTCAATCTGGAAAATAATTGCAATAAAACAAGTAAGCATGTAAGAAACTGGACTATGGGTGGGGATGATGGAATCCACGGTGAAGGACAAGGTAATACAGTGTGGTAGAAAGAGCACTAAATTAAGAGTCAGAAGATCTGGGTATTAGCCCTGAACAGTCATTAACTAGCCAGGCAGTCTTATGTGAATAATTTGACATCTTTGGGATTTGATTTTCACTGCTCAAAAATGTTGAGAGTGAGGAAAGAGAGCTATATAATTTCTAGTCTTTCCAGGTTTAAAATCTCAGTCCCAGAACCATATATTTGAGTGGCACCTCAGAGGCCATCTAAGTCAACACATTCAAAACAAAAATCCCTTCTACAAAACACCTGGCTAGAAATGATTTACTAAAGACCTCCCAGAAGGGGAAACTCTCTATCTAGTCAGTCAGGCCATCGCCCTTTTGGACAGTTCTGATTCCTACAAAGTTCCTCCTTCTAGCTAGCCTAAATCTTCCTCTTTGTAATTTTGCAATTTTTACCCATAGGTCCTAGTTTTGCCTTCTGGGGCCAAACTGAGCTAGCTGAATCCCTCTTCCTCAGGATGACCTTTCAACTACTGGAAAACAATTACTGTCTTTCTCCTAAGTCTTCTATCTTTCAAGATAAAGTCTTCCATTCTTGATGGATAAGTCTTCTACTCTCCAAGGTAAAGATTCTCAATTCCTTCAAATGATCCTCCCAGAGGGTCTTTTCCTCTGAATGTTCTTCTGATTATCAATATTCTTCCTAATATGTTGTACACAAATAAATAACCAGATTTATTTGCATATATTGGACATAAAAATAGCACAAAAGGAATCATATGATTAGAAAAGAAGGCAGGTCATAGGATGAAAAGTAACTCATAATTCTATAGCATTTTAAGATACACCAAGCACTTTCCACACAACCACTATGTTAGTTTGGCAGTATACATAGCATTATCCCAATTTTACAGATGGGGAAATTGAATGAAAAATAAACAGTCTTAAGTGATGCACAGGTATCCATGAAATATTTAAAAACCTAAAGGAATACAGCCTGTGCACTAGTAGAATCTTCTAAGAAAGGTTGAGGAGTAGAAATTATATGTATGATCATGTGATGTCACCTGTGTGGGATACTTCTCAAGAGTCCCCTCATCAACTTTTTAAGCTTATGGGGTTAGCCTGTGTTTGTGACTTTGCTTACATTTTATCTTCTACTGATGAATTGGCTGCCATGGGCTGCTATGGGTCAGAGCTAACTCTTTTTAATGACCTATTTTTAAAAAGCCATCAGTTGTATTGTCAATTCTTTTGTCCCCTTTCCTTTTTAAGACATATCAGAGTGTAATGGAGCATAGAGTGGATCTGGTCTTGAAATAGAAGTGAACTTGTGAATTCACAGTCTCTTCCCAAAGCTCTCCACCCCCTCTACCCCCTTCCCCTAGCACCCACCCACCCAAAAACATTTCAGGAGCTTCACCAGACTCTTGAGTCCCAGGTGCTTGCAAGAGCAGCAAAGGACCTCACCACAACATAGAGGAGAAAAATCTTGAACTCTGCCCTCTGCTATTATCATGAGTCTTTCAGACAGCACAGGTTAGATGGGAAAGGAGGAAGGGGGTGCGGCTACCTCTCTAGCAACACCAAGTTCTTTTCCTTCTGGGAGAATCCAAGCTCTTTTGATAGTACCAAAAGCCTATGGGTCTGCATGCATCCCAGGGATAAGAGGAAGACTCACTGGGATGTTGGATCATTGCACCTCTAGCAAGCTAGAAGATTAAACCACAGGGAATTACTGGGAGCCCTGAGGACTATATAGGAACCTGGAAGGAAAGATGAGACTCACTGAAGAGAGAAGAGAATTATATTAATTGCTTATTGTCTACAATGAGTCCTTTGATGTGTTTGGTTATTATTTTGTTTGGCATTTTCTGTGGGAAAAATAAAAGTTATTGTCCCTTTGAAATGCATTGTTATCTTTAGTACTCAAAGGGTACCTAGGGATTGTTTTGCCTATGTTTGTGGAAGCCTAGACTTGAGCTAAATTTGAAGGTTTTTCATAGAAAACTTTAGCTCAACACAAAATAAGCCATAGAGTTTTTATTTTAGAGCCAACCTCAAGACTGAACCAGGTCCATATGAGCCTAGAGTCTGGGGTGTCGAACTACACATTATATTTGTCCTGGATTATAAACTCCTAAAGGATATGTGTTACATCTTTAATTGGTTTTATAAAGAACATAGCAATCAATGCTTCTGAAGATCAAGATTGTGTTGAAAAAGAGGCTCACTGAGTCTAGTTCTCCCCTTTTCAGTAGGACACATGTACTACAACCTAACATCAGGTCACACAAGGATCCAGGTGAATCCTAGTCAAAAGGGGCAGTTTTGAGTATCAGAGTGGGAATCAGGAGAAAGAGGTTCTGGTCTATTCTCTGCCAATGACTCACTCTATGTACTGGGGGAAAATAATATAATTTATCTAAGCTTCAATTACCTTTTCTATAAAACCGGAGCAGGGGCAAAATCAGATGATCTCTAAAGATCCTTCCAACTCCATAATTTCACCACTTTATTAACTAGTCCCTTCTAGCTTTCTCTTTGGTAGCCCCTTCCTAAGTTCAAATGGCTGACCCATTTGAGCCTTGTGATATAGGTGGACCTTATAGCTTAGCATCTTTTACCAAAATACCAAAGCAGGATCTACCTCACAGAGTTGAAATGGTGAGTATTGTTCTCTTTCCAATTTTTTTCCAGTTTCTTCCATCTAGTTACTTTTACACACACACACACACACACACACACACACACACACACACACACACACACACACACACGTCAGGAGAGTAAATCTATCCCCTGAAAACAAAAGTCGCTGGCAACTCAGATTTCATCGGCCATTTTAAGAGCAGCACACGGAGGATTCCATAGAATGAATGTAGCAGCAGGAGCTATTTCATGACTCTAAAACCCTGATGTCTATAGCTTTCAGCACCTCTCCTACCACACCCTGCCCCCTCTCCTGTCAAGACTATATAACTGGATTTGGACTCAAGAATAGGCGCAGCAGCCAAACACGATGGAAACTTTCTTTCCCCCATTCATAGGGAAAATGAGTTTCTCCTTTGAAAGCTAGAAATGGCTTTCCAGTTCTAAGTTTAAATTCTAAGTGGAAGGATATAAACAAAGTCTCTGAAACTCCCCAAAAATAGATTAGAGTGTTTTGAACAGTAGTTTTGCTTAGCATTTTTTCTGATATTTTTCCCCTTCCCTAGATATTATCCCTAGCCATAGCCAAACCAGAACAAAGTAGCTACACGATGACATGATTTTACTGGGAAAATCAAATGCAAAGAGGAGTGAAAGCCATAAGGTAGTGACAATACAATACTCACTTTGGAATATTAGCTATTAGACTTACCTCTTTACCACTCTACTAAAGAAAAGTCCATGGTTCTGAAAGCCATTTCTTTCTATAACCAGGGCTAATCAAAATTTCAAAGGTCACTGATAACCATGTAGATGTAATAGGATTATATTTTTTTCCTGTTCCCCAGAGCAGAGGTAATACTACCTGGAACCGATATGGGTGAGATGTTCAGCCTGTTTAAGTCCCTAGTTATTAGCCCAGGCTTGTATCAGAGAGACTAAGGATTTCATATTTCATTTTGAAAAGAGAAAAACAACTTTTCTTCCCCCTAGGGATCAACAAAAGTACAAAGAAACAACTTTACCCTCTTGTCTTAATCTGGTGTAAATAGAGAGGAAGAAAGGAAGGAAGGAAAAGAGAGAAAGGGAAGGGGGAAGGAGAGATGAGAGTGAGGGAAGAAAGGAAGGAAGGAAGGAAGGAAAGGAAGGAAGGAAGGAAGGAAGGAAGGAAGGAAGGAAGGAAGGAAGGAAGGAAGGAAGGAAGAGAAAAGGAAGGAGAGAACTACTTCAAAAGTTTCATTGCAATGAATTCTGATTATTATCAAGAAAGCTGACAGTACAGAGTACATCAATGGCAATTGGGTGCAAAATCCTTGAGAAGTGGTCTCATTTTTTCTTTCCCAAAATCAATAAGAAGAACAAATAACTGTTTTGTAAATCTCAGCTCTGATATTTCATACTTACTTGTTTATGGGTGCTGAAAAGAATAGGCAGATGTCCTTGCTGAGTTACAACAAGAAACATATGAAAGATCTGAGAAAATGGAAGAGGTACTATAAGACTGGACAAAGGCAAATGTCACCATCTTCAAAAAAGAGAACAGAATCTTCAAACCATGAGCCAGTGATCTTTACTTTTATTCCCAAGAAAATTCTAGAATGGCTCATTAATGAGATGGTTGGCCAACATTTAGAAAAGGAAGCAGCAATTACAAAGAGCCAATATAGTTTTGTCAAGAAGAAGTCATATCAGATTATCATATTTCCTTTTTTTATGGGGTTTTTCATTCATGTCATATCTACCTCCAGCAGAGCTTCCCCACGGCTCTGTAGTGGACCCCCTTCTCTTTTGCCTCTGCCATCTTGGTGATTTCATTAGTTCCCGTAGGTTCATTTATTATTTCTATACATGTGATTCCCAGATTTATTTAACCAGTCCCAATCTCTCTTCTGAATAAAAATCCCATATCACCAACTGCCTTTTGAACATCTTCGCTGTCTTCAGTGGAATGTTCTATAGGAATATCAAACTCAATGTATCTAAAACAGAACTCATTATATTTCCTTCCAAATTTCTCCCTCTTCCAAACTCCCTGATAGCTGTTAAAGGTACAACCGTCATTCCAATCATCCAAGCATCATCCTCAACTCCTCAGCCCTATTCACCACACACATCCAATCCATTGCCAACTCTAGTCCTCTGATGTACACCACCTTCTATCCACTCACGGAGCCACCCCCCTAATTGAAGGCATCATCACTACTCACATGGATTATTGCAGTAGGCTTCTATGTGGTCTCCCTGTCTCAACCTTTTCCTCAGTCTAATCCATCCTCCACTCTACCACCAAAGTGATTTTCCTAAAACATAAATCTGAGCATGTCAAACCACCCTACCTCAGGTCCAACTCAAGGAATTGTAATGCTCACCTATTACTTCCAGAATCAAATATAAACTTCCCATTTGCCACTGAAAACAATTCATTACCTGACCCCTTACCACCTTTCTAATCTGCTCCACTCACCCTATTTTCCAAATAAACTGTCCAATTTCCAGTTCCTCCATATCATCTCAGTATTTTGAACTGCCTGTCCCTCATCAGGAAATGTTCTCCCTCCTCAGCTCTGCCTCCAGATTCCCTGGCTTCCTAAAATTTCAGGTCAAAGCCTACTTTCTGCAGGAGGCCTTTCACAGTTGCCCTAACTACTAGTGCACTCTGAGACCACCTTCCATTTATTTTTGCAAATACTAAGTTATTTGTATGGCAGTTGCAAATAGCAACTGAATGAAGCTGCCATATGTCCCATGCTGGTGCATGAACCCACCTCACAAACTGTAGCCCCATCCCCATCAGAGTATGAACTCTTTAAGAGAAAAGACTTCCTTTACCCATCACTTAGAAAAAGGACCCAGTATACAACAAACATCTAATAAATGCTAGCTGTTATTGTTGCTCCTGCTGACATCTCTGCTGTTGTTGTAGAAAGCCTCAAGGTAAAGTTCATTTCAGGAACTAAGGGCAGATCCTCATCCTGATAGCCACCTTAGGGAGTATGCATGTATTCAGTTTAATTAATCAATCAATACATAAGTGTTTCAAATACCTACAGAAGAATTTGGCCTTTAGGTATAAGCTAGTTATAAGACAATGACACTAGTTTTAATCTATCTTTACATGATTGGGTTAAGGGGAGTGCCCATTTTGACAATATTATTTGTTGCTATTAATATACAGAACACAACAGGAAGTACTTTGGTGCCTGGAGTGTGTTTTCAGCAGTCAGGACCTTAGGAATGTGTTATATCCACTAAACACTCCATTCAGCCCCTCTTCCTTATCCCCTCCCCATCATACACAGCAGCAGGTGCTTTGTGGGCATCACCAAGCTCCATTTTCCTCTCTCTTCCATTCATTCCTTGGATCTTTTGCCAGTGATGTCAACATTCCTATCATCAGTTTAGGACAGATGTTGATGTTTCTATCTTATCATGTCCCTGATCTCAGTCTCCTTCCTACTAGCTCCTCCCTTTGTCATTTTAACCTACTATGTTTCTCTCCAAGTACTTACAAATGCATGCAGGCTTTAATTGCAATAATAAATACAAATCAAATCAACATATACAGTTTTCACATTACCACAACCTGAAATTCTCCTTCAATTACCATCTATTCTGCACATGTGTATCTTATTTGTACCTATTTACATATTATCTCTTTCAGCAGAATGTAGTTCCTCTAGGGGGAAGGCTTTTTTTTGTCTGTCTTTGTAACCCCAATACTTAGCACAGAGCCTAGGACATAGCAAGCCTTTAGAAAGTGTTTGTTGACTAATAGAGGAGGAGATTGCCATATAGTCTATCTGATTATACTTAAATATAAAGATGCTGACAAAGCATCTCATTATCAAGAAGACAGAGAGATGTAGACTAGATGATAATACAATTATATAGATTCAGAACTGATTGGATAGTCTGGCTCAGAGTCGTTGTGAATGGTTCAATATCAATGTAGCAGAAGATTTTCAGCGACCTGTGCTATGTAACATTTTTGTCAGTTATATAGCTGAAGATATAGATGGAATGATCATAAAATTTACAGAGGACACAGAGTTGAGAAAGATAGACACACCGAATGACAGAGTAAGGAGCTAAAATCAGGAGTAATTAGTAGAAGTTGCAAAGAACCAAAGATAAAATTTAAATCTGATACAAGGAAAACAAAAAAAAACCTAATAAAGCAAAAAAATAAAAACTTCCTAACAAGGAGGAATGTTCCATCGCAGAAAGGACTGCCTTGAATAATGGTAGATTCCCCCTCTTGGAGATCTTCAAACAGAGTCCAGAGGGCCACTTATCAACTAGATTATAAGGAAATTCCTTCACATACAGTTTGGAGTAGATGGCCACTCATGTGCCTTCCAGTTTCAAATTCTGTGATTTTATGACCATCAGCTAATCCCTCAACCTCTCCAAGGTTCAGTTTTGCCCAATAAAATTGGTATTATAACACCTAAGCTATTTCTCTTACAAGGATTGCCATGGAGAGTGATCTCAGGAAAGCTGCCATTCTTTCCCTATGGGTGCAGAATGCAATCTACCCAAATCTTCTTGTCTTGGGAGGTTCTTGTCTAAAGCCTTCCATCCTCCACTGAGGATTTACTCATTTATCAGAGGACTTCCTGTGAACCTTTGCATAAGCAGGCTCTCATGCCCTTGCTTCCTTGAAGCTTAAGTTCATCAAACACCTCCTACAGGAAGTCTTTCCTGATCTCCCTAGTTTTTAATGCGTTCTCCCTTCTCAAATTATCATGTATGTTTTTAAATTTTTATTTCTTTTATTTTTAATCTATAGAGTAAAACAAACATTTCCATAACATAATAAAAAGGGTGATTGCACATGAAACTGCAAATCTATTGTGTATAATTACTACTCCTTTTAAGTATATAATAATGTTATTATGTTAATTTCTTTTTTTCTTTTCCCTCCCCCCACGTGCCCTAGAGATGGCTACTATTAGATACAAATATGTATATATATATATATATATAAAATCACTCTATACATTGTATACATCTATTTATCAGTTCTTTCTCTGGAGGCAAATAGTGTCTTCCTCCATCTATCCTTTGTAGTTAATCTGGGATTTACAATAGTAAAAATTACTTATTTGATCAAAGTTGTTCTGAAAACAAATTGTTACTGTATACAGTGTTCTCTTGGTTGTGCTCATTTGACTCTTCATTATTTTGTACAAGTCTATCCATGTTTTTCTAAGATCATCGAGCTCATTTCTTTCATAGTAGTATTTTATCACAATCATATACCATAACTTGTCCAGCCATTTTTTAAAAAACATTGTATATGACCTTGGCAAGTCATTTAACCTCTCTTTGCCTCAGTATCCTCCAACATAAAATGAAAGTCATATTAATTGACCTCTAAGGACTTTTTTTGGTTCTAAATCCTACCATTTCCAAATGCTAAAAATCCTGACTTGAAGTTACAGCCTTCAGTTTTATCCTGGCTACAAAGGGTTAAGAGTGATGCTATTGGGGAGCATGCTCAGGGGGAGAGGTGAGGAGATAAGACAGGGGTAAGAAGCGGGGAGAGAAAAAATTCTGGTTATCATCATAACAGTAATTTATCATTCCATTCTTGTGTATGTCATTTCACTATAATGGCACCAATATTTTATCTTCTCTTTTCTACCTACTGTAAGACATCAATATTTTGAAACAGACATACCTCCTCCCCCCTTGATCCCCTCAAATCTGCTGCTGGCAGGCCATTCAACTCTGGGAGCCACTGAACCATCAGCTTGGAATTTACACCTTTTTAGATCTGGCCCCTACTTCATGTTATCCTGCACTTCTGCTTCTGATGGGGCCTCCAGACTCTCAAGGGAGCCACATGGCCTCAGAGATAAGTTCAGAACTGGGACCTTTCTGGTTAGCGCCTCCCTTCTCTCCCCTGTTCCTTCTTTCTTCCCACTACCCTAGACCATGCTGACAGAGTAGACTGCTGATTTCTGGTCTTGGTTCTGGCTCTTTTTAGTCATCTATGCATTCCTTTTTACCTCATTCCACCAAAGCTCAGCTCCATCCTACTGAAGCAACAGTAAAAAGGGGAGGAAAAGCCCCCTGAAGCCTCTTTCCCAGTGAGACAAATTTCCCAACTCTCCTAGAATGGCAAATCTGGAGCAAGAGACCCCAGAAGCAAAAGTCATTCCAACAAATGGCACTTTGCTTATAATAGCTTAGTTAATATATGTTTATTCTAATAAAAATGTACTGTAGGTGTTTTCCTGCTTATTAAAGTTAATTGGCACTCTTAAAATAGTCCAGAATTTCTGATTAGCACCCCCTCTACCTTATTCTCAGCACCTTTTCAATGTTGTGGCTTAGTCAAATATTTTTGTACCCTATGCAATACTTAGGTACTTGGTTGTTAACACAGCAACATGTGTTTGGATAATTTGAAAAATCGTTTTCATGAATTACAGTCAAATACCATCTCAGAAGATATGTGCTCAATTTTTAGCACACCATTTGTTTCTACAGACGTGTTGGGGCTAAAATCATTTCCATTTGAACCTTACTTTCTGAGACTATATTCCTGTCACAGATGAAAGACAAATCGACAATCATTACAAATCAAGGCTTAACTGATTATTTTATCGACTTTCTAGAAAGTGTTAATAATAAAAGTTAAACTTAAAAGTGTATGTATACATTTGTACCCAGATCAAGAACTTGGTTGCTAAACATTCCTCAGCACACCACACACACACTCAACAAGGGTACAGTAGAAGGCTCAGGGTATGAAGTCATCACCAGACCAAAGACCTGGTGGTTACTGTTCTCCATTTGTTTTTCAGCCCTGTCCAACTCTTCATGACCTCATTTAGGTTCTTCTTGGCAAAGATAGTAGAGTGGTTCACCATTTCCTCCTCCAGATCATTTTATAGATGAGGAAACTGAGACGAACAGGGTGAAAACTTGCCCAGGGTCATACAGCCAATAAGTGTCTGAGGCCAGTTTTGAACTTAGGAATATGCCTTCCTGACTCCAGGCCCAACATTCTATCCACTAGCTACTTTGTGACCTTGGGCAATTCATACAATTCCTCTAGGCCACATTTTCTTCATTTGTAAAGTTGAGGAATACAAACTAGAAAAAAAAAACCTTAGGTCTTTTTCTCTAAACCCCTAGTCCTCTGTTCCTTCTGAGGAAGGCAGAAATACAAATCTTGTCATAAGGAAAGAAACTATCAGTCCAAAAAGATGAAGGGCCTCTTGTGGGATTGTAGGCAAATTCTTAACTCCTGTGACCTTTCATTTCCTCAACTGCGTAATATAAAATAGGGCTACCTACTTCACAGAGCCATTATAAGAAAAGTAATGTAGCTAATTTCATCTGATGACCACATAGCTTCACAATTCTTGTCAGCCTGTCAGCTTCCTCCTTTTATACGATCTGTTTTAGAATTAGCATTGGAGCCATTTAAAAAAAATAAAGGCAAAAGAAAACATCTTCCCTGTAGCATTTCAAGCATCAAGGCCACCCCTTGAAAACAATGAAGGCAACATTTGACAATTTGGATGACTGTTCTGGTGATAAACATCTCAGTCTCTCTCGAGGCTCTATTTTCAGGCCTTTTTCATTATGTAAGGAAGATGGAATCACAACTGAATGAGACACAGCCAAAATTCAGAGTTCTTAATTATACTCCCTCACAGTGGGTCTGCTGATTTTTGTATTTTATTTCTTCCCATTTTACCAAATAGTAACAATCCCTTGAGACTGGTGTCATAGTTAGCTGTTAGAAAGATCTCCTTTGGGAGGAGGGCTCATCTGATCTAGTTGAGGAATAAGTTCCAAAAGGGTTTCTAGGCATCTTCTGATTGTGTTGTTAAAGGAATTGACATTAAAGAGGTAGAAGCTGTGGGGAGTAGAGGGCTACATTTTCTATTTTCTTCCGTAGAGATTAAAAATAAATTCTACAACATGTCATGAAATACCGTGAGACCTCATGGTAAGAGGTTGTCAATGGGTAGAGTATGTCTGGATCTTGCCTGAGTCTTCCTTAAATATTTATCTGTAATTTCAAGGGTAGGAGGACCCAGAAAACTTGTGGGTTGGTTGGGCTTGGAAGGAAGAGTTTGGACTATAGTCAGGAGACCTGAATTTGAATCCCATTTTTGCTACTTTTCTACCTAATGTTGAACAGCTCAGTTCCTTTCTCCAAGACTCAGAGTTCCTATCTGTAAAATGTGTTGACTAGCTGGTCTCTAGACTTCCTTCCAATTCTAATTCCTATGAACTAAGAACAAAGCAAATGTAATGGTGTTTCCTTTGCTGTCAAATTTATCTTTGTTTTGACTTGGCAGATAATAATTTCAGAATTGACTATATGTGTAACACTCTTTGTTATAGAAAATATAGATAACTGGACATAGTTGCAAGGCAAGTCCATCTCCACCCAAAAACAGTGCACGCATGGAGCACTTTTATGTGCAGAATTCTGTTCCAGAAGCTGGAGTTGATACAAAATTTGACTAAGGCACAGTCTCTGTCTTCATGGAACATATAGTCTAACAAAGAGATAAGACACATATACTGGTCCCACATCACGGTGTCTCGACTATTCAGCCTCTAGTACATTTGCCATTGGCTATTCATTTACAAATTATTACAGGTCCAATGAACACATTCAAAATAGCTGAGATGTGAGGTTCTTAACTCCAGATATTCATTCATAATAGATGTAGGAGGATAAAATGCATTCTGAAAAAGCACATTACAGATTAACGGTAGTACACAGTATACCTGTTAAGTGCATGCTGTATTGTCAGCTATGGCAAATGCATTATTGCTGTTTTATTATAGTTGTACCTGAACCCCTGAAGACATAAATATTTTTTCATATTTTAATATACTTTTTATAAATTCTAGAAGAAAATGCCATCTCAAGAAATTGCTAGAAATCTTAATTTTCTACTCAGTAACCTTACAGGGATTTTTATTCAGGCAGTTTGAGTAGGTTCTAAATATCAATTTTGATGGATAACTAAATAGTCACTGATTGATAATTAATGAAACTGCAAAGTTTAAGATTCTTTTTGTCCAGACATAAGGAGAATGTCACTTTCCTTTGTCACCTAAATAAGATGAAGGGTTATGAAAACAGGTGATGTCAAAGGGTTAGATACACCATGCATCCCTTTAGGAGGGAAGGGGAATGTGCTGAATTCACTGAATTCCCAGGTGTGGGGGTCTGTCATTACAATTAGATTCGTGTCTACCAGCCAGTTAAAGAAAAAGGTCACCTAGAGTATTCCACTGGATATATGGTCTCCTCCAAGAAGAAATATGCTGCATATGTGTGATAAGTTATGGAGGGGTGGGAGTAAATGTAGGGAGGAAGGCTGGAGAAATATATACTTTTTATCTGGAGAAGTAATTCCAGATGCTGATAGTGGAAACTGTTGATAGAATTAAAACTGGAATCATAGAATTATAGAGCAGGAAGGAACCTAAGCAATCATTTAGTCCAGAGTTCTTAACCTTTCTGTGTCCTGGACCCCTTTTGGCAATCTGTGAGGCCTATAGAAGGAAGTCTGCTCAGAATTATGTTTTTAAATGCAGAAGATAAAATACCTAGATTTAGAAAGAAAGCCAATTAAATTGAAAGATAGTTATCAAAATATTATTTTAGAAACAAGTACATGGACACTAGGTTCAGAATCTTTAATCCAGTCCAACTAGCTTCCTCATTTTACTGACTAGGAAACTGAGGCAAAGAGAATGCTTACCTGGGGTGTCACAGCTATTTAGTGGTAGATGCAGGTCTTTTGATTTCTGTAGCAATGAGTGTTCTTCCTACTAATATTATGACATCATTAAAATTGTTCCATTTCACCCAGGCTACTTGAGTTCATAGCTACTAACTTAGGTGTCCTTCGAAGTTTTAATCTGAAGGAATATCCCCACCTTTCTTTTCTTAATGTTCTCATCTATACCCATGAGTTAAAGTATCTCATCTATACAGTTGACAACTAAGTCTATCTAGCTTTAATAAGAGGTCAAGTGTAGAGAGGATAAGATTGGTATCAGGAAAAGGAACATGGTACAATGGAAAGAGCACTACCTCTAGATTCAGAGGAGCTGAGTTCTAATTCTGTCTCTGACATTTATTACCTATGAGCCTGAGCAAGTTACTTAAACCTCTCTGGGTTCAGTTTCTTTATCTGTAAAATAAGTGGGGTGGACTAGATAGCCTCCCAGGTCTCATCTAATTCTGAGTCTATAATTCTGTGCTTTGGGTTTGAATCCTACTTCTGCTCCTTTCTGCCCATGTGTATTTGGGCCATTCATTTGGCTTTCATAGGCTTCTTTTTCATCAATTACAAAATAAAAGAGTTGAACCAGATGATCTCTAAGGTCCCTTCTCGTTGTAAATCTATCTGTGTTATGGGGCACTTGGTAGCTATGGTGACCAGTAACTATACTTCCATACAAATCCGTACTTCCAAGACACCATGATATGAGGAGGCAGGTAGTCCCTTCCACTAGTGCAGATTGCCCATAGATGTCCCTGCCTTCCCATAGATTCTCCATAGACAGTCCACATTGGAAATCTGATTCTCTTACTCTCTCACATGGATGTGAACGGAGTCCTCACACTGTTCTGTTGGCCCTCCCTCTGGCTACATGAGCAATCCCCTTCATTTTCCAATCATTTTTGTCTTTGATGATATATGTATGTCTTCTTTGCATAAACGATACCACCCTCTAAATCTTCTTTAAATCTTTACAACCCTTCAGAGTCTGGATCCAGACACCTAAATGTCAGAGTCTGGGCTTCTGCAGCAGGCAGGAATCCAGGCACACATTCAAGATGAGGTGAACATGGGATGAGAAGGAGTCTGTCATTTTAGTGACAGACCTTTGGATGTATTTCTTTATTCTGGACTAGTTGCAGTGGAATGAATCCTTTACAAAAAAAAAAAACAAAAAACAAAAAAAAACAAGGCTTGAATTGAAACACACTTGTTTTAGGCCCTCCAAAAGTAAGACATATGAAAAGGAAAGGAAACTTATCAAATGGAGATGTGGTGTCCAGTTTAAAGGACAGTCAGATGGGGCAGTGGATAAAGTGTCAAGCCTGGAGTTAGAAAAACTCATCTTCCTGAGTTCAAATCTGGCCTCAGATATTTACTGGTTGTGAGATCCTGGGCAAGTCACTTCACCTTGTTTGCCTCAGTTTCCCCATCTATAAAATAAACTGGAGAAGGAAATGCCAAGAAAGCCTCAAATGGGGTCACAAAGAGTCAGATACAACTGAAAAATTACTAAACAACAATAGCCTGATTTAAATAACAACAAGCAATTACTGGGATGAAAAAAATATACTTTCTACTCCATATTGCAAAAGTCCCTTGTATTTACCCAGGCTTCAGTACTGTCCTGCCTTATAGCTTTTCTGTTGACCTGATATATTTTTTCAATCTAAACACCCCCACCCCATGAATTCCCAAATATCAATATCATGATACTTTGCTTCAAACCATATTTCAAAATTCCTTGGGTGCTTCATTCCATTCTGACCCACTTAGAATTTCTACCCCATGGGAACATTCTTGCATCATCTCCAGCTGCCTTCACCGAGGGGATGGAGGCCAGGAACTTTTAAAAATAGTGCTTGCACAACTTAGTAGACACTATTCACAGATCATGAAAAATGAATCTGGAATTCTTCATGCTAACAAGAAGATTAAGAATGGTGATGGTGAGGAGTGAAGAAAATAATAAAGGGGAGACAGAATCCTAAAAGGTGGGGCCATGACTGATCTCTGTTGATTTGCACACTGACCAACTGTTCACCATACAGAAGTTCCAAAAGATTAGACTGAATTTAAACTATGTTTTTTTGAATTTCAAATTCCAAATCCTTAGCATCTGGCAAAGCAATGTGTGAAATTATCATGTAGGATCATACATTTGGAGCCAAATGGGACTTCAGAGGTCTTCTAATCCAGCTCTCTACTTCACAGACAAGAAAACTGAGGTAAAGTGACTTGCCCAAAGTTAAACAGGTAGAAAGAAATACCAGGTTGCCAACCCAGGTTAGTCCTTTGATTCCCAACACACACGTACCCCACTTCCACCACCGTTCCATTTTTTACTCATTCATTCAAAAAGTGCCTGTTAAATACCTACTATGGGCTAGGTACTAGGGATACAATAAAAAAAAAAATGAAACACTGTCCTCAAAGATCTTACATTGTACTGGGAGGAAACAACTATCCACAGATAAGTCAAGACAAAATATAAACAAAGACCACAAAGTAATTGGGGGACAGGGCGCTAAGAACTAGAGGTGAGGATCAGGAAAGGTGGTAGACATGGAAGAGAGAACGGGGTATGTTCCAGGCATGGGGAACAGCATGTGCAATGACAGGAAATGTAATATCATGTGCAGGGAACAGAAAATATGTCCATTTAAATGGAATATAGAGAGCATGAATGGGAATCATATGCAATATGCCTGTCAAAGTAGGCTGGAATCAGATTGGGAAAGTCCATGGATGCCCAACAGATATGAAAAACAATTCTAAACACTTCTCAATTCCATTTAATTAAGGGGAACATGCTTCTAGACTGAAGACTCTCCCAGAAGTGATGAAATGAATGGCAATCATTCTGACTGACTAATATGACAGGTAGGATGAGGTTACTTTAACTTAAGCAATGAGAAGATCACAAAATAACTAACGTATATAATCAGACTCTGAACTTACTATCCCAACCCACATGTAATATGAATGTTAGTGCATCAGATAAAATGGTTGACCTGCATTTTATATGTACAGATATTTGATCTGGGCTCTGGAAAATCTTATTCCACCTCTCTAAATGAAGTCCTCAATTTTCATCTCTGTGGTGATGAAGAGGAAGGCCCTGGCTGACTAGTCAGTAACTCAAAGGAGGGACAGGTAGGATTAGCCCAGATGTGGCTGGGCAACGACTTCTTCCTTATCCCACTGCCAAGACAGGTATTAGGCTAGAATTATGTCTTTCTACCACACATCACATATCTAGAATTTTAGAGGTCTTTCTTTAGGGGTTTAGAATAAAAAGAACTTTCATTGATTACTCTCAAGGGAAGGGTAAAATTTATCTTACTGTCTGGTTTCCTCCAACCAAATGTTTAGTCCTTAAAAATTGCTTTCTGATACTGAGAAAACCTATTTATGCAACAAAAAGGGACCAAATCCTAAAAGTTATACAGATTACAGTAGACAAATGAATATTAAGTGGAGATGGGTTCTTCAACTGTGGCGAGATCAAAATCTTGGCTAAACCAAGGATAGAATGAGCTCATTGGGGAAGTTCATTTCTAGAAATCTCTAGGGTTATAGACATTGTCAATCATAGTGAATGTTGGGGTCCAGCTTTCCCTCATCTCTTTGGCTCTGGGGATATTTCCTAACCACCATTCAAAAATGTACACTTTTCTCTATCCCCTCTTTTTCTCTTGAACTCCTTCACTTCTCTCAGAAGCGTTACTGAATCTGAAGAAAATCTCTGCTTCCTCATGGAAGTATGAAGGGGATCAGAGGGCTCAGAGGTCTCTCAGCCAATCAGCAGTCACTTATCTCCTACCCTCCATCATGAAGCACCGCAATGCTTTCTCTCAGGAAACAGTCTAAGGTTGGGTAGGAATCAAGTTGCCTGTGCATTCTAAAATCTGAATATCAGAAAGCATTCAGAAAGTCCAAGAAACAGCTGAGTGGGCAGAGTAACAATAACATAAAACCCTCTGTTGTTCTTCAAAATTTTGATAGTTCAGAACTTATTCTCATAGTTCTCCACCAAAGTTTTTTTTTCTTCCACTGTTTGGAAGTGAAACTGAGTCCTTGAAGGCTATAGCAGAAGAACTCAAACATTGACAGATCCTACCAAGCTGGGAAAACTTGAGATGCAGGCCATAAAAATGAATGTGTGCCTGAAGATCCACCCCCTAAGGGAGAAGGGTTCATTATCAGAGTGGGAGCAACCATATTACAAAATGTTTTGGTCCCAGCAACTCTTTCAAATGTCTGTTAACATAATGTGTTTGAAATGGGCACCCAAGTGGATCAAATCATGAATCCTTGAATAAAGTTAAAATGTTACTGTTCCAAGAAGAAGGAGGAGGAGAAGGAGAAAGAAGAAAGACAAGAAGGAGAAAGTGAAGGAAGAGGAGGAGGACAAGGAAGAGGAAAAGAACAGAAAGAAGAAGTATGACATCATGGATTGAGTGCTGAATTGGAAATCAGCTGGGATTCCAGTGTTTACCAATTGAATGGCCCAAACCAGACACATGACTCCTTATGAGCCTCAGATTCCTAAAGTATAAAATGGGGAGGTTAGAGTAGATGTAAATAATAATAACCATAATAGCTCCTCCCCCCACAGGGATTCTGGGAAGACCCAATGAGATAATGTATGTAACATATTTTGCTAATCATTTTTTTTAAGAAATTAATTTATTTTTAGTTTTCAACATTCACTTCCACAAGATTCTGAGTTCCAAAATTTCTCCCCATTTCTCCTCTTACCCCTTTCCCCAATCTTCCCTCCCTTCTATCACACCCTCCCTTTTCTTATTCCTATCCCTTCTATTTTCTTGGAGGGCAAGATAGATTTCTATACCCCATTGCTTGTATGTTTTATTTCCCAGTTATATGTAAAAACAATTTTTAACATTCATTTTTTAAAACTTTGAGTTCCAACTTCTCTCCTTTCCTTCCTCCCCACCCATCCCCACTGAGAAGGCAAGTAATTTGATATAGGTTATACATGTGTAGTCATGCAAAACATTTCCATAAGTCATGTTGCGAAAGACTAACTGTATTTCCCTCCATTCTATCCTGCCATTTTATTCTATTCTCTCTTTTGACCCTGTCTCCCCTCAAGAGTGTTTACTTCTAATTACTTCTTCTTCCCATTTGCCCTCCCTTCTATCATCCCTCCACCCTCCACTTATTCCCTTCCCTACTACTTTCCCATAGTATAAGATAGATTTTCATACCAAATTGAGTTGCATGTTATTCCATCATTAAGTCAAATCTGATGAGAGCAAAACTCACTCTTTCCCTCTCAACTCCCCCCACTTCTCCTCCATTGAAAAAGCTTCTTCTTGCCTCTTTTATGGGAGAAATAATTTACCCTATTCTATTTCTCCCTTTCTCCTTCTCCCAATATATTATTCTCTCATCCCTTAATTTTATTTTTTTAAATACCATCCCTTCACATTCAACTCACTCTGTGCCCTCTGTCAATAGTTATATAATCCCTCCAACTACCCTAATACTGAGAAAAGTCTCAAGAGTTACATATTATCTTCTCAGTTCACGTTTAGCAAGTCCCTTGGGATTTCTCTAGTCTGTTTGTCTTTTCATGCTTCTCTTGATTCTTGTGTTTGAAAGTACAATTTTCTATTCAGCTCTGGTCTTTTCATCAAGAATGATAGGAAGTCCTTTATTTCATTGAATGATCATTTTTTCCCCTGAAATATTATACTCAGTTATGTTGGGTAGGTGATTCTTGGTTTTAATCCTAGCTCCTCAGACCTCCACAATATTACATTCCAAGCCCTTTGATCCCTCAAGGTAGAAGCTGCCAGATCTTGTGTTATCCTCATTATGTTCCCACAGTACTCAAATTGCTTTTTTCTGGATGCTTGCAATATGTTCTCCTTGACCTGGGAACTCTGCAATTTGGCTGCAGTATTCCTAGGAGCTATCCCTCTTGGGATCTTTTTCAGAAGATGTTTGGTGAATTCTTTCACTATCTATTTTACCCTCTGCTTCTAGAATATCAAGGAAGTTTTCCTTGATAATCTCTTGAAAGGTGATTCTAGGGTCTTTTTTTTTAATCATGACTTTCAGGTGGTCCAATAATTTTTAAATTGGTTCTTGTGGATCTATATTCTAGGACAATTGTTTATCCAATGAGATGTTTCACTTTGTCTGCCTTTTTTTCATTCCTTTGGTTTTGTTTTATAATTTCTTGATTTTTCATAAAGTCATTAGCTTCCATCTGTTCCATTCTAATCTTTAAGGAATTATTTCCTTCAGTAGCTTTTGGACCTCCTTTTCCATCTGGCCAATTATGCTTTTTAAGGCATTCTTCTCCTCATTGGCTTTTTGGATCTTCTTTGTCATTTGAGTTAGCTTATTTTTTTAAGGTGTTACTTTCTTCAGCATTTTTGGGTCCCCTTCACCAAGCAGTTGACTCATTGTTTTTTATGATTTTCTTGCATCATTCTCATTTCTGTTCCCAATCCAAATTTTCCTCTACTTCTCTTAATTTTTAAAATCCTTTTTGAACTCTTCCATGGTCTGAGATTAATTCATATTTTTCTTGGAAGCTTTGGATAGAAGAACTTTGACTTTGTCTTCTTCTGTTTGGATTTTTTGGTCTTCCTTGTCACCAAAGTAAGATTCTATAGTCTGTTTCTTATTCTAGTTTTTGTTCATTTCCCCAGCCATTTACTTAACATTTGAGCTCTCTATCAAGGTAGTTCTCTGCTTCCAGTGAGGGGGAAAGAGAGTATATCTACTGTCAGTCACTCGATCTTCCCCACAATCTATGGGCCTAGAGTTCTAAAAGCAGATACTGCCACTGATCCTGCTGCTGCAGCAGCAACTGCTGCAGGTTCCTCCACACCCTCTGCTGCCCTGGGGCTAGGGCCTACTATCTCACACAGGTCCAACAGGTTTTTTTTCCACTGACCTTCCAATTTGTTCTCTGTGTTTTGAGGTTGTAAAGTCTGGAAACTGCCACAGGTGTGAGAGATTCAGTCCTCTGAGACCTGTTCAGGACTTGTTTGTGCTGGCGCAGTTCACTACCCTCTGCTCCCAGGCTGTGCAATAGATGCTTGCTTCCCATTGACCTTCCAGGCTAGAGATATGCTTCACTTCATCATTCTGTGGGTTCTGCAGCTTCAGAATTTGTTTAGAGTCATTTTTAAAGGTATTTGGCTGGGTTTTGGCGGGGGCGGGGAGAGCTCTAACTACTACCTGTTTTTACTCTGCCATCTTGGCTCCACCCCCACATTTTGCTAATCTTAAACGCAAGGTAAATGAGAGCTACTTGTTACACAAGGCTTTCCTTTTCAATCTACCATAGGAAATTAAGTAGGCTTGCCTTATCAGTTCCATCGCTTGAAATTTAGGAAATCAACTAAACTCTTTTGGAAAATGTTCAGATACCTAGAGATCTCAAGGTCTGGAAAGCATATTCTACTTTCCAGGATTGTTCCTGAAATAGTAAGCAATGCTGGGTGCCTTCTGATGCCTTTCAGAGATTACTATATATGACCCTGGGCAAATTACTTAAACTCTGACTTCAGTTTGCTAAATTATAGAATAATGATGTTGGGTTGGTTGGCTTCTAAGTTTCCTTTCAGCTCTCAATCTGTCATCCTGGGATTCTGTGACAATTCCTTCCAGAAATTGTGCTCTTCCTGAGGCCATTCCATCTGTGACCTTAAGCAGTCCCAACCAATTGATTATGCCATGTTGTTTTTGAATGAATCCAGGACAGTGCTATTATGGGCACTGCCCTGCTCCTAGAGAAAACCGGTAGTAATACAATGAGATATCTACTGCAGCCTTCCATTACAGCCAGCCAATGTGATTATAGATTAAGGTAGCATGGCCTAATAGGAAGGGTGCTGAACCTAGATACAGGAGATCTTCAATTGATTTCTGACTTTAGTATTACATAATTCCTGGCTCTAGTACTAAATGTGTTTTGAAGGGAAGTCATTTCTCATTTCTTTAGTTTTTTTATCTATAAAATTGGGATGATAATTTAACTATCTCATATCCTTGTTTTGAGGTAAGCCCTATATATAACTTACAAAAGTGAATTACTACAACCATTAATATCATAAACAACATAGCTAAGTCCTTGTCTATATCTGGTCCTCTTCCTATCAAATAAAGGTGAAGTCTAATCAACCCACTATGGCCAAGGATAATGAGGGTTCTGAATGATTTATGACCAGAAAACCATCCCTCCAAGAGAAAGAACCTCAGGTTCTCCACAAAATGGATCCTAGATGCAGAGCTACAAGGGATCTTAGAGATTATCTAATGCACATCCTTCATTTTATAGCTGGGGAAACTGAGACCTAGAGAAGTAAAATGACTTGCTCAAGGTCAAAGAAGTACCAAGTCTCAGAATCAGGATCCAGACTTAGTTTGTGTGCTTCCTAGTTCAGCACTCCAACTACTGGGCTACACAAAACCATCTCTTCATTCTCAGCTACTTGTGACAAAAGGATCTCTGTATCAAGAGGACTCACGTGGGAAATGGCTCTTTCTTCTCTGCACTTAATGCCACAGGAATTAAAAGAGCTAAAAAGGGGTAACTACATGAAGAACAGCCTGTGGGGAAAAACATGTCCTTCCACACCCAGCAATTTCAAAAATTGAATGTTACCTAAACTGTCCAAGACCTTAACCTTCTCCAGCAATCTAAGGGAGCAGACTTTATCCTAATACATGCCCTTTCATGTTCAAGTTCACTTAGCTTTTGGAAAGTGAACTTCCTGCATTTGTGAAAAAGGCATTAAGAGAGCTTATAAAGGAGTTTCACAAAGAGCTTTTGGGCATTATTTGATGATTGAAGTATAAAAAGCTCAGTAATATACCCTGTGGATTAAATGTCCAGGGTTTGTCTGATGGGATTAAATTCTGGATTATAATAGATGTCAATTTATGGATTATTCAGAAAAGGGCCAAGGCAAAATATGTTCAGGCTTTTAATAGCCCCTTCCTAACTGAAACTAAATGGTGGTAGTTTCAACAGCTGACACTTACATAATACCTTAAAATTTGCAAGACGCTGTGCATACATGATCTAATTTGAGCCCTACAATAATCTTGTGAGGTAAGTGCTATGGCTATTATTAACCTCATTTTTACAGATGAGGAAACTGATTGAGGGCAAGAGGGAGCTGTTAAGGGAATAATAATTTAGTGACTTGCCCAGAGTTATGCAGCTAGTTGTGAGTACTATGGTACTCATGGTACTGTGGAAAAAGAGCTGAATTTGGAGTCAGATTTCCTAGATTTAAACCCTGGCTTTGACACTCCTTACCTCTGAGACCTCTCTAGACCCCAGTTTTCTTATCTATAAAAGGTAGGTGTTCGATTAAACAACCTCTCATGTTTTCTCCAGCTCTAAATCTATGACTCTATGATCCAACATGTCAAAAATGAGACTTGAACCCAGATCTTCCGGACTTTAAAGTCCATACTTAACAGACCTAAAATTCAATCAGATTAGCCATTACTCTGGGAAATTAAAGCCAAGGGAATTCTGATATGCATTCATGCCCTAAAGGACATAGCCACATACAACATTATAGTGGATTACATACTTTCAACAACCGTTCAGGAAATGGACAGAGGCATTCTTAAACAATCTGGACAAAAAGGATAAGCAAATCTAAGGAAATGGTATCTCTGAAATAATTAACAAGACGAGGTATATGAAATAAACAACAAGTATTTCTCAAGCACCCATTTCTAGGTTATGGACTCATGCTCATGCTCATGAAGCTTAAAGGGGCCCTGTACATCAACACAGCTATCTGTAAGACACAACATTTACATAATATGTGCATTAGAGAAGTACCAAAAGTTATGTTCTATAGCAATGAATAAATTCTAAAAAATGTTATGCACATAAGGTGTTGCTATTATTATCACAGAATGTTTGGCAACCTCCACAAATGTCTATTCTAGGATCTTCTTCTAAAGTAGACACGATCCTGGGTTCTTGAAGGATGTGCAGCCCAGAGTGAGTCCGGAACAAGAATGGGCTTGGTGGATGCCATCTGAAGGCTAGCCTTTGCTTCAGAGAAATTCATCCCTAGAAGCTGGCCAACAGGCAATGGATATAACAACTCATTAAAAATGTACTAAAGTAAAGAAGAATTATATAACACTCACTGATGAAGGAAACAGATGAAATCACAGATCCTTGGGTCAACTAAGTAAGAAATATTAGCAAAGAGAAAGGGAGCCATGAATCCCTTCCCTATAAAATGGCTATTCATTCACTCAACAACCAGCTGTCTGCAAAGCTTGGAGAGAGCATTGTTTAGTGGTTAGAGTAGGGGCTGACATTGGAGTTCAGAAAGACCTAGGTTCAAGTGTTCAGTCATGTCCAACTCTTCATGAATCTATTTGGGGTTTTCTTGACAGAGATACTGGGGTGGTTTGCCAGTTCCTTCTCCATCTCATTTCACAAATAAGGAAACTGAAGCAAACAGGATAAAATGATCCGGCAAGAATCACAAAACCAGTAAGTATCTTTGGCCAAATTTGAACTCACATCTTCCTGACTTAAGGCTGGCACTCTATTCATGAAGTACTGTCTCTGATATATACTAATTGCAACTAGGCAAGTCACTCAGTCTCTGGTAAGGAGGGGCTGGGTTAGATAGAGATATAATAGATGAAATCAATCAGTAAGCATTTATTAAGTACCTACTATGTGCCAAGCACTGCACTAAGTGCTAGGGGTACAAAAAAAGGCAAAAGACATTCCCTGCCCTCAGGGAGTGTCAAATCTAATTAAAGTCACGAGTGTAAATCAAACAGTAAGGCTCTTTTGAGCAAGATACAAAGATAATGAAGACAAGGCCTTTGCCCTCATGGTACACATTTTCATGGGCTTCAGCCCTAAATGCCCAGAAAGATTTACTAGGCCTTGCTTTTTCAGAGTATCCTCCTGATTTAATTTGGGGCCCAGTCATAACAACATTCTCTATACTACCCTGTCACTAAATCCTTTTCTATTCAAGTAGAAGCCTGAAAAATGTACATTGAAGCCACATAATCCCAGGCGAGGAAGGGATCTCACAGAGTCCTCTAGGCTGTCCCTACCTCCAGGTAGAAATGTTCCTAAACCAACCCAGATAAGCCCTTGCTTCACTGGGACTCATCATCTTTCCCAGTATCCCCATGGCTATCAATCTGAGACAAACTTCTCCCACACTAGCCCTTTGGGTTTTGACATTTGCCCATTAGATAGGTGAGCCCCTCCCCTCCACTTCTCAAAAGGGGTAACTACTCAAAAGGAAAGATTGTCATTGAGAAATCTAAGACAACTAGCTAGCTCTGAGGCCAGAGGAGCACCATTCCCACCAGAGATGTGCTGGAGCCAGGTGTAACCAACCCCTTTACCACAAATGAACATTACACCTGGATTACAAATCACAGCTTGACTTATCGTTTTGTTGACTGTATTTTAAAAAGTGTTAAAATTTAAAAGAGTTTCTCATCCCTTTTCCCCCCAGAAATAGAATTGTTAAATATTTATCAGCACACCCCTGCTTCCCAAGGACCTACTTACTCACCTTTGCCCTTCTACCCCCCCCCCCAAAAAAAAAGCAGGGAAAAACTCACATCTACAAGGACTGTTTTCCTCTGAAAAGTCCCTGTTTTCTGGACTGCACTGACCTGCACCTAACAGTTCAAATCATGAAAATAGAGAAATTTTATGGTTACTGAGGAAATCTATAGTTTATCATGTTTTATTGGCTGGAGAGGAAGAAGAGACTTGGCCAGGTTCCTGAGAGGAAGATAGCTTGTCATATTTCCCTAGATTTATTTATGAAAAGGCATTCAGGATGATACTTTTTGTGCAACATGCCCTCCTGCTCTGAACACCATTAGTGGAAACTGAATTTCAGGGGTTCCCATCTGATTTAAAAAAAAAAAATCCAGAAATGAAGTAAAAGAAAGATTAAAAAATACAAATAATAATTCAATTCCATTTGAACCTCTCTGTTATTTAAAACTACTGCAAAATAATGGCTGCATTTTTGAAGGTAATACATCTGTTCCTCTCTCACCCCACCCCCATGTGGTTTTCTAATCCCAAGGTAATTACATTTTGACAAAAATTTATTGGGACATCTGTTTTTTCCCTTAGATGTCCAGGTCACTCCACGACTGTAACAGCAGCCCAGCACAGCATAGCCCAGCACACAGAGGAACACCAGTACAGTGGAGAGCCAAATCCAGGGGCTCTCAAGATAGGCATGCCAACTGATTTAAGGTGGAGAGGAAAACGAAGCTTTATTGGAACTGGTGCTCCACGTTCCACCAGCCCACACTCCTATGTTTGGTTCCCCAGTAGAATCAGCAGCCCCCAGGCCTTCACTAGTCTCAGGGGGGCTCTGTTATGAGTTGCTGACTTAGTAGATCGAGGGGACAGACGGTCTGGCAGGCAAGGGAAAGAGGAGGAATTGGTAATAGGTTGGCCGGCTGCATCGAGATGTAAGCATTTTGCAGGTTGGCAACCAGGATTAAAATAACTCACGGAGGGAAGAGGATGGGGATCCAATGCACAGGCCATATGTTTGAAACCCCTGCCCGTCGTAGCTGGCTGTAGTTTCAAGTTTCTGCTGCCACCAACTAGATTAAATTATGGTACCCTACAGAGGAGCAGGGATCAGGGGGATTTTCATAATACTCAAGCACATGGGTTTCAATAAAACATGGAATAGCCAAGAAACAGAAACGAAACTTGAAAACACCTATTCAGAGGAATAAAAGCTAGCAACAGACATTAAGCCTGCCCATTCGCCAAACAAATTTATTGTCTCGGTTTCTTCAAATGTAAAACGGGGAGGGGAAAAGGAAAATATGAAAATGAACTAATTAAATAATATCTTCATTCTCTTTCAGGTCTATGAATGTATGAGATCTATGACAGCCATTTGTTTCAGTAAGTATTTCAATACTTCAATGGATATGTGGCCTCATCAACATGGCTACACCCTCCATGGACGTGGATCCCTGCCTTCTCATCCTGTGCAACTCTTGTCCATGACTGTCCATAAATTCTCCATAGGGGGTCCATCCAAGGTGCTGGAGCCCTTCCTCTAGGTCTTGTAACATTTGGTGAATGCCAGAGAGCCATTCAGGCTGTCCATCTGTTGTCCCTCACTCTTGCCACATGACTAGCTCACCAGCTTTTCGGTTCATATTTTTCCTAGATGCTATCTTTCATGATGTTTCTTGTCTGCAAGTTATCATTAGTATCATGCTATGCCCTATTTATACCCTTCATACTCCTCTCTATTAACTCATCTGCAAGGTTATTTCTCTGAGGTGACTATATGTTCCCATATTTTAACCCCAGATCATAAATTATTAGAATTGAAAGGGACTTTAAGGATCATCTAATTCCCATCTTTCATTTTCTAGATGAAGAAATTGAGGTACAGAAGGTGCAGGTGGCTCAAATAGTACAAAATTGTACTATAGTACAAAAACTACAAATAGTAACCTGAGAAGCCAAGATTGAAGCCAGATCTCCTAACTCCCAAGTTCAATGCTCTTTCTGCTATGGGATGGATCATTTAGGAAATATCAGTGTCTAAATACTGCAGGAAAAGACTGTTCTCAAACTTTTTCCAACCCAAAACTCCCAGAAGGAAGTTTATTTTCATGAGGTATTCAGCCCAAGATCTTGGACTAAATGTTTGAAAAGGTGTCTGAGGGAATCCCTCTATGCCAAATAAAACTTTGGAACTTTCAGAGATACTTTGGCTGCTAAGCACTTAATTAAAAATTTCAGAAACTAAATTAATCTAATTTTCTATCCCCCATTCCACTGAGAAATATAAAGGTAGCAATATAGATGTCCCTGATCCCACTCTCAGACACCGTTAGAAATGAGCTCAGTGGTTGATCTCCAAAGTCCAACATCCTGAGCCTAGCATTTAAAGCCCTCGACAATATGGCTCCCACCTACCTTCCCAGGCTTCTTTTGTATTACTTCCCTTCATACAAAATCCTGTTTCAGTCAATCTGACCTATTTCTCATACATGACAATCTGTCCCCTACCCCCATACCTTTGTGTAAGTGGTTCCCTTTGTCCGAAATCATTTCTCTCTTCTCTGCTTTTCAGAATCCCCAGTTTCATTTAAAGCCCAGCTCAGTGTCACTTCTTAGAAAAAGCTTCTCCTCATCTCCCCCGTTGCTGGTGCTAGCTCCTTACTGAAATCATTCTGTAAAACTGTATTTATACTGCGTATTTACTTGTCTGATACATGTTGCATCCACCAATAGAATGTAAGGTCTTTGAGGAAGGGATCATTTCATTTTTTGTCCTTGTATCTCCAATGTGCATTAAAACTTTGCTTCTAAACAGAAATGTTTCCTCCCCACTCCGCCTCCAGAAATGGAAGGATTCATCCAATATTACACAGCTCAGAAGTGATAGACACAGGAATAGAATTCAGATCACCTGACATCTCACTGCATTTCACACACTACTATGGACCAGCCAAAATGGAAATAATATTGTTCCTCATACATGACACTCCATGTCTCTGCACAAACTGTCCCTCCTCCTATGCTTAGAATTCATTTGCTCCTCACTTCTTCTTCTCACAATTCCTTCTTTCCTTCAGATCCAATTCAAATGGCCCCCTCTACATAAAGTCTCTCTTGATCATCCCAGATACCAATGCCTCCTAACCCCGACAAAAAAGAATCTCATCAATTTTATGTCTATATATGTATATGCTTCTCTTCTCCTGATTCAATGTAAGCCCTTATGTTTATTTTTCCTTTAAAAAAAAAAAGAAACCTTTTAAAGAGTTTATTAACATAATAGATCAGGTTGACCTACATTATAACAAATGCTCTGAACAAGAATCTTACCCTATTCTTGTGGAAATGGAGATATGGCCTAAATGACAGTAAATTTTATGGATTTGAACCAATCAGATGACTAACCTCAGAATTACAGTTTTGAATCTGAGCATTGGAAACCGGCCATCAAGACCAACCAATACTCAAAAGGAATACCCACTTTTACATACTTGATACATGGTTATGCAACAACTGTTCAACAACCCATGGAAACTCACTGCCTCTCAGGATAACTGAGGCTACTTTCAGACAATTCTACTTGTTAGCTTTTTCCTGAAATCAAGTTTCTTTGCAATTTCCACCAATTGCTCCTGTTTCTATCCTTTGAATAGGCCTTTAAATTCTTGAACACAGCTGTTAAGTCTTAAAGTTCTCTCAAATTCAAGCTAAAAGCAACTTCAGTGCCTTTAACCAATAATCATATGACTGTGATTCAGTGTCATTCATCACCCTTGCTGTTCTTCTCTGGACACTTTCTACTTTATCAATGTATCAGTTCTTAAACTGTGTGGTGCCCTAAACTAAACGCAGTCACTCAGGTAAGTTTTGATGAAGGCAGAGTATACAGAAGGATTGTTCCCTCCTTATTCTTGGAAGTTAAACCTTTTAATGGAGTCTTGAGGTTACATTAGACTTTTTGGCTGTCCCATCAAAATACTGACACATTTTGAGCTTGAAGTTCACTAAAACCTTCAGATTTTTCTCAAACTGTTATATACTCCTATTCCCAAACTTGTGAGGTTGATATTTTTCACTCTAAAGGGTAAAATATCACATTTATTTCTAGTGAATCAATCACAACTCAAAAAGTAGTAATTGACTGTTCTATGTCAACTCAGCATATAGTATTCTGTGAAGTGTCCCTGGGATGAGTGCTTGGTTTTCTACAATTTAACACTTCTACAATTGCCTACAATTGTAAAATTGTTGAATTGTACAATTCAACAAATTGTTCTTGACAGTCTACTATGAAACAGGGTTGGTTCTAGGGATAGACTCAAAATTAAACAATCCTTACCCTCAATGAATTTGCATTCTATTTTTGTCAATGACTTGGAGAAAGACAGAAATGGCATCCTTATCAAAGGCCCTTAAGCTTAAAAATTGCTTTTCTTTTGTTTTTAAATCCACAGCACCTAGCAAAGAGGCTGGCACATAATGGGACCTTAATAAATACTCACTGACTCTTAGATTAATTTATTGACTTCATTCCTATGATACCTACTGTGCTGTATTTGTCTCCCCTGATCTCTGAATATTAGTTATCAAGTTCTATCTACAATACTCTTGCTAGCAACTAGCATGAGTATAATTTGGTATCACAAAAATATTCTTTCTCATGGCATACCAGGTTTTTCTTATTCCTGAGTTTAGCCAAGTTTCTCCCCTGAAAGATGGAGGAGAGAAGGCAGAGGTGGTAGTAACCATGACAGAGAAGAAAACATGATTGCTCAGTGTGTGAATGGGTATAGGTAGGTGTGTCTGAAGGGGAGAGAGGGGAGAGTCAGAGACAAAGAAAATTTCTAATGATAGATAGATGTCAGTGGATTAGAAGCGAATTAGCAAATGGCCTGAAGGATAAAAGTGGATGTGGATGTGTTCTTATGAGTGTATGCACTGCATAATACTATTTCACTGAAAGAAGGAAAGAAAGAAAGAAAGAAAAAGAATTCTTCCTTTGGCTGTTTTCTATTGTTGAGTGATGCTAAGTGGTACAGAATCGGAGAAATAGCCAGGTTTCATGAATTCCAAGTTGCTTTGATCAAGGCCACATGGAGGAATATAGAAAGAGAATGAAACTTGGACTGTTCGCCTAAATATAAAGATAAATAGGACTGAAGGAAATCATTATAGTTAGATTTCAGCCCTCATAAACTACACCACAATTCTTTTTTGGAGCTGGAGAAGGATCAAATTTTTCAGACTAAGTTTCAAGATATCTTCATGAAACTTCTGGGGCAAGTAGGAAAATAGTTGGTCTTCTTAGTCAAGAGAGTTTAGGCCCATTTGATAGAACAAAGTAGATTATAAAATGCTTTGTATGTGAAATTGGGTGAACACACTGATATAATAGGCAACAAAAAATGAATCTGGAATAAATTGCTATTAATTCCATAGGGGCCATAATCAGGATATTTCCATGAACTAGACTAAGTTACTACTTAGAAATGACTTGGAGTTATATTGTGGTAGAAAAAGCATTGGATCTGAAATCAGAAGACCTGACTTCAAATCCCAGCTATGCCACTAAATAACATTTGTAACTTTGGACAGTCAATCAATGACAGTCAGTGTGCATTTATTAAGCACCTATTTTGTCAACAAACATCAAGTGCCAGGCATTGTGCTAAGTACATGTCAGAAACTGTGTCAGGCACTGGGAATATAAGTACAAAAAAATCAAATTATCCCTACTCATAAGTTTATATACTAAAGAAAGAGGAAATAAATTTATGAAATAAAATAAATATATGTAATATGATATAAATAAATATAGCATAAATTTTGAACAAATAAACACAAATTTATTCCAAGTAGTTAAATCCGGAAATTTTGGGAGGGCAGGAACTAGTAGCTGAAGGGTCAAAAAAGGCTAAATTCAAGAAATGACACAAAATTCCTCTTTAAGAAGAAAGGGGTTCTTTGAGGTGGAGACCTTATATCAACACAAAGTCAGAAATGTGGGAGACATAGCAATGGACAATTTGCCTGGATCAAAGAGTATAGGAAGAGGAAGAATGTCCAATAAGCCTAGACAGGTTATTTAACCTATAGGTTAGATACAGGTTGTTTAGGGCTTCAAAAGCTAAACAGAGTTTATATTTTACCCTAGAAGCAATAGATTCTAACTGATCTCCTTCCTATAGTTAAAGATGATGGGGTTGTAAACTAAGATGGTATTTGCTTTTTCGGTTTTTAGTGTAGAGAAGGGGATGGGTATAAGAGATATTGTGGAGTTATAGAGAATGAATTTGGCACCTGATTGGATATGGGGAATGAGGGACAGTGAAGAGTTCAGGATAATTCCAGGTTACAAACCTGGAAGACTGAATGGTGGTACTTTCAACAGAAATAAGGAAATTTCAAAGAGGGAAGGGCTTGGGGGGAAAGATAATGAGTTTGTTTTGGGACATGTTGAGTTTAAGATGTCTTCATGATATCAGCTTTGAAATGCTTAACAGGCAGTTGGTGGCACAGTACTGAAACTCAGAGTAGGGATCAGGGCTTGGGTATATAGATTTGTGAGTCATCTGCACAGAGATGATAGTTAAACCTATGGGAGCTAATGAGGTTACTGAGAAAGAGTGAAGAAAATGAAGAAAAGAGGTGTAATACAGAATCTTGGGGTATACTTCACAGCTAGGGAGAATGCTGTGGATAAGGAACCAGAAAACAAGATGGAGGAGTGGTCAGTCAGGTAGAAGGAGAACCAACCAGAGGGAAGATTGTATCCAGAAAGGAGAAGGTAGTTAATAGATCAAGTTATTTCACTCAGGGGCATTGTCGTTAGAGTGCTTGGCCTGGAATCAGGAAAACTGTTATTCTTGAGTTCGTATTTGACCTCAGACACTGACTAGCTGTAGGACCCTGGGCAAGCCACTTAACCCTGTTTGCCTCAGTTTCCTCATCTGTAAAATGAGATGTAGAAGGAAATTGGAAACCATTCTAATGTCTCCGTCAAGAAAACCCCAAAGAGGTCACAAAGAGTTTGAACATAAATTAAACAACTGAACAAGAACAACATTTCACTTAGCCTCATTTGTAAATGGGGTGGGGGAGATGTGACCTCTAAGGCCCCTTCTACCTTAATGTCTATGATCCTTCCACAGAAACTGGTCTATCTGTCCTATCCCATAGATGGCTGCTCTCATAACAAGTACAACAGCTTTAAGAGATTGCTTTGTTGGCATGCCCTGCATTGACATTTAGGTAAATTACACATGAAGCTCCCTTGTCCCCAGATGAAAATAATTATGCCCTCTCTAAGCTTATTTTCTTGTCACCAACGTATTTACCATCCCTGTTTCAGTTTTCTCTATTCAGACATGCTGGGGGCATCTTTTAACAAATACAATCTGCACCCAAACACACTAGCCTTTTTTGAGGAATTCAGATGCACCCGTTAGAACATTTGAGTTTCCTCTTTTAATCGGGCAAACGTTCAGTCCGCACATAAAGAGCAGCAGCTGTATGCAGGATTCAGAGTTGCAAGCAGAAAGGCCCTCTGCCAAGTGCTCTGGCCTTCATTCACCTAAACGCTGACCTTGAAAAATTGTCCTTTATGGGATGTGATGAGGTGTGAATTCAATCTCCATCTTCACTTGGGCCCTGTCATTTTCTGGGCAGTGATTGCCAGTTGGGCCAACACACAGCAGCAGAACCAGCAGAGGGTTGGTGAGATTGACATGGTTCTCTGGGGAAGGCTCACATGAAGAGCCCCAGCAAGCTCATTTTAATCTTGGGCCCCTTTTTTTTTTCCGGCTGCAATCAACCCAGCAAAGGCTGGGTATTAGTCGAATGACATCATCCGCACAGCTTAAGGAGAGCACACTTGGATTGTTGAAAGAGTGGTGGTTTTCTAAAATGGGGCTTTATAAGAACCTAGCCCATTGGCTTTCCCCCTTAAATTCTCTGCAGGCAGGGGCACATGATCCAAACCAACTCAATTTAAACTCATTTTGAGCATTTGGTGGTGGGGGAGGGGTAGCAAAGGGAGATCCCACAATTTTTCTTATGTTAGTAGAATCAAGTGCAGTCTATTTAACTTCATCAAGTCACTGACAACAGGCTCTGATAAAGAGGACGGAAAATATGCAAACGGAGGAGCAGCCAAAAATCCTCCAGTTTCTATCACGATTAAAGCCAGATGTTTCTTTGGCTGCTCGAATTTGATAAACGTAAGAGGGAGAATGGCTACGCCAAGGCGGTCATTTCATCTCAGGGTTCCATTCATAAGGAGGCCTTTCATGTTGTCGGACACCCAGGCATAGATGATATAGTTTATTGCAACACTAATGTTTCTGTGAATGCTTAACTTGCTTCCCTTTGTCTGCCGGCTTCTATAGGTTGTTGTGGCTTGAACATATCTGTTTATGCTACACTTGCTATGGCAACGTTTATCTGATATGCACAAAAGGCATTTTGATTCGTGAATTAATAACACTTGACTCAGGATGATGATTCAACGAGCTCTATTCAAACAGCGTAAGGGGAAGACAGTGTTTTCGTTGAAGTCAATTAATAACAGCACCAAACTTTTGGCTGGAGTGTTGCAAAGTGTGCTGGGTCTAAGACTCGCTGGGCTCTGTAAACCATTAAGATATTTGCTGCAGTTCAGGGAATAAGGAAAAGGAAAATCTGCATCCTGCTGGTTTACTTCTAAAATGCAATGCCTGAACCATTACATTCATTAAGGATGACCTGCAAAGTTTCCTTTCCTTGAGTTTGATGATGTATAGACCCTTCAGCAAAATGCCCAGTGGTGAGTCTAGCTAGAAAGTGGAAGGGAGAGGACATGACTCAGGAAAGACTCTGAACTCATTTTGACATCTCCCTGTTTTGGTCCCCTGGAGTTATATGACATCAGGCTGTCATTTTACAGAGCTTATTATCGAGCTCACAACCTAGGACTGAAGTTCAGGTGAGTAAGTCCTCTCTGTTGGAAAGCAGACATCACCCCAGGAGATTAGGTTAAGTAGTCATTCCACTCCGACCCACTTGTTCAGTCAAAGATTTGGAAGGGAGATAAAAAGAAGAAAATTCAGGACTGATATTAGGAAATCTATCCTAAAATCTCAACTATCAATCAAATTGACAAGCATTTATTATGGATGCATTCAAGTTGACAGCACATATTTCCAATGGGATATAACAAATTACTATTTTTTACCTAATTATAACTTCTAATAGCGTGAATTTGAATCCATGGGCCACTTCAGCTGATTTATTATTTGCACTAATCAGGATCTATTTGTATTATGAAGCAGAGACTGTGTTAGTGCTGAGAATTCAAATACAAAGAATGGAATGTTCCCTGCTCATGAGACACATTCTAAAGAAAGAGACAGGAAGTGCATATATTCACATATGAAAGATAAATATAAAGACAAATATATGTACAGTAGTTAAATACAAAGTAATTTGAGGGAGGGAACTAGCTCTTGTGAGGATCAGAAAAGGCTTTATTAAAAATATGGTACCTGAGCTGGATCTTAGAGGAACTGAGGCATTCTATGTGGTGGAAGTGGCAGAAGTGAGGAGGTGAGGTACATTATAGAAAACTGGCCATTTAAAAGACAAAAAAGTCAGAGGATGTAGCATTGCATGTATGAACAGAGAAGAGACCCTCTTGACTGGAGCGCATAGTGCAGGGACTTGTTTTTGTCTTTTCTTTGTATCCTTAACGTTTAACAGAACTTGGCACATAGTAGCTGCTTAATAAGTGCTATGTAGCTAGTTGGCGAGGTGACTAGTGTGGGAAGAGTTATGTTCAGTGAGGCTGGGAAGATAACTTTGGGCTAAATTGTTTAGGTCTGAAAGCTAAAGAGTGGAGTTTACATTTTATCCTAGAGGGGATAAGTCATTGGAGTTTAGTGAGTAGGGGAGTAACTGGTCAGATTGATACTTAAGGGAAACCACTTTGGCAAGTGCATGGACAATGGATTAGATCGGAGCGGGGGTGGGGGATGGCGGAAGAATGACCACTTAGGAGACTAGCAATAATCTAGGTGACAGGTGATAAAGATGTGAACTCAGGGGGTGGATAAAATAGAAGATAGAAAGGGGTAAAAGATGAGAAAAATAATGAATTCAAGATAATTTGAAGTTTATAAATCTGAGATACTGGAAGAATAGTGGGGTTTTTGATAGAAACAAGGAAGGAAGACAAGTGTGTTTGGGTGGATGAGGTAAGATAATGAGTTCAGTTTTGGACTTGGTGAATTTGAGATGTTCTGGGACATTTATTTTGAAAGGTCCAGTGACAGTTGGGGTATCACTTATTGATGCACAATGGAAACTGAGGGGAAAGTGTGAAGATGATTCTATAGATTTGTGTCATTTCCATAGAGACAGTTGCTAATCATGCCCAGGGGAGCAGATAAGATTACCACGAAAGACAGAGAAAAGAAAAAGGCCCAGGAAAGAGCTTTGGAGAAAAACTCCATCAGCTGGGGAAGTGATATTGATGATAAACCAGTAAAGGAGGATGATAAATCAAATAGGAGGAGAAAGGATAATCACATAAACTCCGAGGGGAGAAAGTGTCCAAGATGAGAGAGTTGTCCACAACATCAAATGTAGTATGTGGGTCAAGAAGGATGAAGGAGAGAAAACCATTAGTTTTGTCAGTTAAGAGATTATTGGGAATTTTGGTGAGAGAAGTTTCAATTGAGTAGATACCAATGGATGCTAGACTACAAAGGGTTGAGGAAAGAAAAGAAGTGTAGATAATAAAAGTAGATATATTTTCCCAGGAGTTTTGTTGCAAAACATAGAAAAGATTTAAGATGATAGCTTGAGAGACACTACGGTACAGAGAAGGGTTTTTTTGTTTTGTTTTTTAAGGATAGAGGAGATTGAAAACAGTAAGGAATAACCAACAAATAGGAAGAGAATGAAGATTAAGTTTGGAGGAGATAATTAAGGTGACAGTCGGCTGGAAAGGACCATAGAGGAGAGGATCTAGAGCACACGTAGGGAAATTGGCCTTGGCAACGAAGAGGAGCACTCCATCGTCAGAGACTGGGAAAAAGGAGGAGAAGGAACAGAATAGTGTGTTGGAGGGGAATGAAGAGGTGAAAGAACTCACATTTAATTTTCTCAATAAATTAAGAGACTAGGTCCTCAATTAAGAAAGGGAAGTGAGGTAAACATGTTGGAGGCTTGAAGAGACATAAGGAAGCTTGGAATAATTTCTGACAGTTGTGTAACAGGGAATCAAGCACAGAGAAATAAAAATATTACCATGCAAGAGTCCCAGTTGAAGTTGAGTGACAAGGAATTTATAACGTACCTAGTCAGCAAGGTTGCATAGCCTTCTCCAGCTCCATCTCATAACAAGTAAGTGGAAGCGGACAAGGGAGACATTTAGTACGGAAGTTTGGCAAGGAATAAGTTGGCTAGTATAGGGGAAAGGGATTCGGGAGCAAATGACAGCTTAGTTTAATTGGCTAACCATAGGGTTAAGACTGAAAAGAGAGTAAAGTCAGAGCAGAGATAATAGGCTGAGTAAGTAGTAAAATAGAGAGATTTGAGAACCCAGTGAAAGAGGTAAATAGATTTAAGGATGCGACATGAGAAAAGATGGAATGTTAGCTAATGTCAAAGCAGCTAAAATCAGGTATTCCACAGGCTTGGATCAGGAATATCAGTTTCCAAATCTGACCTCAGGTATTTACTAGCTAAGTGATCCCAGGCAAGTCACTTAACCTCTATTTGCCTCAATTTCCTCCTCTGTAAAATGGGGGTAATAATAGCATCTACTTCCCAGGGTTATTGTGACATTTAATGAGATATTGTAAAATGCTTAGCACAGTACCTGGTACATAGTAGGTGATACATGTTAGCTATTACTATCATTTTATTATAGAAGTGGGGCATTTACAGGTAATGGTAAGATGCCTGACATGAACCATCCATATGTGTATGTGTATACAAATATCGTGTGTGTGTGTGTGTGTGTGTATGAGTGAGTGAGTGAAGAAGCATTTCATGAGATTTAAAGAAACTGAGGAACTGGGAGATTAAGGAAACTGAAAGAGCATCATTATGGGGATTGAAATTTCTTAGCATGAGAACTACCAAATACAGAGCTAGAAATGGAAGGGGCTACCTTGGAAGCGAATGAATTCCTCCTAATTGGAGGGCATGAAGCAAAGGATAAATGCCCTTCTTGGGGGCATGTTGTAATGAGCATTCTTTGTCAGCTATGGGCTAGCCTGGATACCACTGAAGTTATTTCCAACTTTCCAATCCTGTGATTGTATGATTTTGATTTATTTTCTTTCTTCTACTAAAAATATGCCTAAACCACGCCACACTGTACAGCTAACCAAAAATACATGACAGGGAATGATTTTAATTGAAACTTCTGCCTTGTTAAACAAGGGAATCCCAAAACACTGTAGTTGAAGCCAAAAGACACAAACTCCTGCCATTTTTCCTTCAGTAAAAGGAGTGAAACACCCAGAAAATGAAAGAGATTCGGTCACTTAATAAAAGTGGCTAATTAAATGTTGGCAGAACTTATAATTGTGGATGAACAGCTCCTTCTCTGGATGATGTTTTACCCTCCCCAACTTTCTTGTTTCTTGTTCTATCTCAACCACCTAATTTTCCCTGGCCTATTCTGAGTAGAGAAGGCCAGTGACTCTCCCTTCTGACTAATCTACAGTATGCAAACACTTTCCCTTCCACTTTATACAGGGTTACTATGTGTTTTTAAAATGTGTGTCTTTCATGTTTGCTTGTGTACAATTTTTGCATATATTTTCCCACTGGGGCTGTGAGCTATAAGCTCCGAGGAGGCTGGGATAGTGCTGAGTTTTAGTGTCACCTAGGTGGTCTTTGCTAAAAAAAAAATAAATAGATAAATAGGTAAGCTCAAGGGATTTAGAGCTGGAGGGAGTCTTGAAGATAATAATGTCAAGACCTCTCAGTTTTACAGATGAGGAAACTGAGGTTCAAAGAAATGAAATGCCTAAGGTCACAAAGATACCAACCAAGTTGCAGAGCTAAGATTTTAATCCAGAACCTTTGGTTTCAAAATCAGTGATTTTTTGTGATAGAAGAGAAAGAGAAAGAAAAGGGGGATGAGGAAAAGAAGGACAAATCTTGATTTACCTTAGAGCTGAACTAACCTCCCAAAAATCTTTTTTAGTATTGTAGGGATCCTGCTACTAGCTATGTAGTTTTCTCCACATATAAAGTTAAAATGTTAGTTAAAGTTCATAATGATGATTGGTGCTCAGTCATTATCACAGAGACTTCAATTCTACACATATTTATTTCTGTAAATACTGTGTCTACTGTGTGGAAGGAACTAAAAAAAAACATGAGAACAAAAGAGGCTCAGCATTTATACACATTTGTTTATATTTATATTTTATAGAAATATATTTTATATATATATCTTATATAAATATAACATTTGTATTATTATACTTACCCCCTTGCCACAAACAAAGCAAGTTTCAAAATAATATTTAAAATAATCAAACATTTTAGTGTACAGTAAAGCCTCGGTTTACAAATTTAATTCATTCTGAGATTCTGTTCGTCATGGAGGCTGTATTGCAAAGCGAATTTTCCCATAGGAAATGATGCAAAGTCAGATGACTGATACCACATCCTCAGACGTATTCATATAAAAATAATTATTTATCATTTTAAGTTTTTTGTCCCTAATGCGCCTCAAATACAATAGTAATGATTAGTACACAATATAATCCAAAAATAAAATAAATTAAACCGCACTTTACCTGTGAGAAGAGTTGTGGCTGGCATGAGGGAAGAGGAGGAGGAAGGGTTATTGTTTGGAAGGAGAATCTCCTTTTATGAGAACATCATGGATCACAATGTCAGAAGTGTTCTGTCTTACACTACTTTCATAACGCTACTTTCACTAAAAGTACGACTAACATTATTTCCTTCACTTATTTTCCATTTTTTAGAATCACTTTCATGTTTTGACCCACTGATTTTTTTCTTTACTTCTGACTGGGAATCTAACAACACGTGTATTTGATGTTTTTTCAACGTCACAGAAATGTGACACTGCCTTTTCATTACAAATATTCATGGCTTTCATTGCTGCAGTCTTATCTGGGTGATGTTTTTCAACAAAATGTTGATGTTAGTACTGCAAAGTTTTCTTCATACTGCAAGACAAATTTTGTGAAAAATTTTCCCTCGTCCAGCAAAGCATACGTAAACCAGGCTACTCGGAAACCAAGGCACTTGTTTTTATGTACTTGCTTTTTATTGTTTTACTAGGAATTTCAATTTCACATCTTCCTATCCAATTACTCTTTTTCATAAAATTATATATGTATAATTATTGTTATTGTACAAAAATCAAAACACTTCACAAAACTTTTACTGAGATAGTTCGATGTGGAAAATACTGAACTTTAAAAGCCACATCTTTGGATGTCATTGCATTTAATAGCAAGAGATCATTTATCAAAAACAGCACATGTCAAATTGTAGACTCATCCCATGTTAGAGATAGAAGGAGCCTTGGAGAATATTACTTTGGATGTATTTTGAATGTATGTGGAGCAGGTAGGTCTGGAGTCAGACTCATCTTCCTGAGTTCAAATCTGGCCTCAGACACTTACTAGCTGTGTGACCCTGGGCAAGTTGCTTATCCCCGTTTGTCTCAGTTTCCTCATCTGTAAAATGAGCTGGAAATGGCATACCACTCTCGTATCTTAGTCAAGAAAACTTCAAAAAGTGCCAGGAAGAATCAGAAAGGACCGAACCACCACCACAGCAACTCACATACACTTGTATCTCTCATTATGAAGTAAATGAGATCAGAGAACTGTCATTTTTTTGTATTTGTAACTCCAGTGCCTGGTGCGAAGTATGGTCTTAATACATGTTTGTGGAATTGATTGAGGAATTTGTTTAAAGTCACACCTCTGCACCATTCTTAGACTCAAAACCAGATTAGAAAGATTGGATTGAAAATCACCTCAAATGAATAGTATGGACATCTCTGCCCACATACAGACAAGCTTCAGCAGACCTGCTCCGCCATACTACGATCCTGTGACTTCGGGGCATTATCAGATGAAACTCACGTTCTTCTTAGCGAACAGACTAGATCCCAGAAACAAGGAGTGGTAACTGTCATTAGGAGCTCATACAGCTTTTATGTTAAATATGATTGTACCTTGTAGATGTTTGTAATTGGCATATTTTTTGTTGGGATAAACAATAATGAACAAAACTCTTTGACAGATTAAAAGTGCTACAAAACATAAGGTACTCTGCTTATCATCATCACTCAGAAACATTTGTGTGCAAGAGTGCTTTGCCCGGCCACTTACTCCTTTGTTATTGTATTCACATCCCTCTTAGGGACTCTGATTTTTGAGACATTAAACACTTTGGGATTACAAAGGTCCTCTACCGGACAGCAGCGAGGGCCATGCTGAGGCAATGTTCAACCATCACTTTAATTTCCTTTTTTTTTTGGAGTGATTATTTAAAGTGCTTTTGGCCCAGATAGCTCTTTTCTTTCCCATTCTGACAATTGTCCAATAGAAGACATTTAGCTAAATTCTACAAAACCCAAAGTCCCATGACAGGTGTTTCATCTCTACTGCCCACCAAGGGTCACATCCTGGTGTCAAGTTTTGGAAACCACGAACTGCAGCCACAAATCCCCTGGGTCCACCTGCTAATAAAAACAAACCACATCTGTACCAAGCTTTAGGGTCTGCAAAACACGCTCCTTACAACAACCCTGGAAAACAGGTATCATCATCCCTGTTTCACAGATGAAGAAACTGAAATTCTGAGAAGTTAAATGATGTGCAGTGGGATTTAAACCTAGATCTCCTCATAGCTCCTACTATCCCAAACTGCTCTTATGTAGGAAGAGTGTAGCTAGGTGGTGCACTGGAGTCCTTAGAATCAGGAAGATTCCTCTCCCCAAGTAAAAATTTGGTCTCAGACACTTATAAGCTGTGAGTCCCCAGGCAAGTCACTTAACTCTATTTACCTCTGTCTCTTCATCTGTTAAATGAGCTGGAGAAGGAAATAGCAAACCACTCCAATGTTTGCAAAGAAAACCCCAAATGGGGTCACAGAGTCTGACAGACTGAGCAACAGGAAGAGTATAAAGTGAGGATTGAGGCATAAGTTCCTTAGTTCCCTATCTACCTTCAGGACACAGATTTAAATCAAAGCTTAATTTTATGCTAGTTAGACAACCAGTTGACTAGAAAGCATATTCAAGGACATAATATTAACTGGCATTGCTAAAGTACATTACAAACATTATCTCATTGAATCCCCTCTGTCATCCTGTGAAGTAAGTACTATTACTATCCCCATTTTACAGATTAAGAAATTGAGGCTTAAAAAAGTTAAAGCATCATTATCATGATCACACAACTACAAATATAGCATCATGTAGGGACCCAGGTCTTTCCTGACTTTAGGGGGGTTCAATTATATATAATGTTGCCTCTCAAGCAATGGCCCATCCCTAATTTTATGTCACATCTACCAGTCTATTTTGGAAATATGATCAATGTACTGGTTGTAAGTGGACTATTTCTTCAGATACGTAGCCCACTTTAGCTTTGGTTCTAACATTTCATTCAAGATGACATGAAGTAATAAGTAAGGTAGATCCAAAAGTCAGCGTTGTGATTTCTTCAGTCATCAACTTCCTCAATAGATGGCAGTCCATCTCTTACTTGTTAATCACTTATTATCCTAGGAATATAGATTTTTCAACAGAAAGAGATGTTAGAGGCCATTGAGGTCCATTACTTCCTTTTTAGAGAAGAGAAAAGGGGCACTCACCACTCGTCCTGACCTATGTCTTGCCACTGGACTCTGAATGAGTCTGGAGAAGAGAGGAGGCTGATGACTTTGCACAGCCCTGCCTCGCTTAGATCCAATTCACTTGCAAGTCAAGACATCGCCCTCATGATGTCATTGGTTGTCTTTGAGAATGAGGGATGAACAACAAGGATGAGATGGAGAAAGGAGGTCATGAAATTAAGTGACTTTCCTAGGGACACATAGCTGGTAAGTTTTGGAAGCAGGGTTTGAACTCAGGTCTTCCAGACACCAAGTCTAGCACTCTATCACTGTACCACTTGGTTTCCTAATAGCAGTAGAAAATTGCCTGAGGCTTGGAAAGGTTCAATGACTCCTCTACAGTCAAACAACTACTAAGTATGAGGAATGGGTTCAAATCCAGGTCTTTCTAAATCCCATCTCAGCACTCTATCCTCTTCCTTAAGATGCTGTGAAAGAGGTAGTACTGAGAAATCAAAATCAAACCAGGCTATAGATGCATGACTTCAAACAAGAATAACGATTAATGTATCACCCAACAGGAAACAGGGTTCACTCGGAGAGATTGCTTAAAGGAAATGTATTTGTGCTAAATCATAAGGAAAACCGTAAGAAAGACGTAATTGGGAGACCGGAAATCTTTGAATTCAGATGTTATCTCAGGGCAAAGTACAGTCTATATGATACCTGTTCCAGTTGTAAAGGCATTTTTATATGTTTTATTATAGCCTTTTCACAAACACTGTTTCATTTGATCCTCACCGCAATCCTGTGAAGTAGGTAGGGCAGATATTACTAGTTCTGTTTTACAGATCAAGAAACTAAGATACCTAGTGACTAACATTAACGAAATTTACTGAATGGTCCAATGAATGGAGGACCAAGAGAGAATGGCTTGATCAAGAATACACAGCCAGTTGGTGGTAGGAAAAACCCAGGGACTGATAAACTGGGAGAGTTAACACAGACTCCAAGAATGCCTACCCTACTCGCAGGAGGAGGTTAATGCTCTAAGAAAATGTACTTCATTGTATGAGAAGGGATTTGAGCTTCTTGGAAATGGAAAGGTCAATAGGACTTGGAGCTGGAAGGCACTTTGAGAGGTGGGCTAACCTAACTCCCTCATTCTACAGATGAGGAAACTGATGCCCAGAGATGTGAATTGCCTTGTCCAATATATTCAAAATGGTATTTCTTTAAACTTCCTTATTTGAATGTTGTGTTTACATTAGAATCATACTGGTATTTTTTTCAAGCATATTGAGTAAACATGGAACAATGACTATTTGCAAATTCCTGTGCTAGGCTATACGGCTACCGATATGAAAAAGGTCATAGCTGTTGTCCTCACGGAGTTTATTATCTGTGGTGCTGGTGAGGGGGTAAGTATGCCATGTATATAACTCTGCTTAAGGCAGAATGTGACAAGATTTAGAACAGATAGAGCCTTTGTGGGTCATTGAGTCCAACCCTCTCATTTTGTAGATGAGGAAACTGAGGCCCACACAGGCATTAAGTAGTAGAGGCAAGATTTGAACTCAGATTGTATAAATTCCAAGTTCATCTCTCTTGTACACTGCCTCTCCTATATTATAGGGGCAAAAGGGGAATCTAGATCAGGTGCCCTAGGAAAATGAAAAGGGGCAGGTCATATCAGTTAACAGGAAGGAGAAAACCAGAAAAGATTTCCTATAAGGATCTCTTCACTGTGTGAAATATGTTCAAGAAGACCATCCTAGGTACCAATACAACTCACTCTATTTTTATATCAACCTTTACTTTTGCAAATTCAGTACTACAGGTGATCCCTATATTACTTGTTGTATACCACACTCCTCCTGGACAGCCTGGTGGGATGGTTGACTGCGTCTCAGCAACCATTCAAACAATTCCATCTAATTCCACAAACATTTATTAAGCATGAAGTATGTGTTACACACTCTGCTAGATGAGAATATAAAGAAGAAAATGAAACAGTCTCAAACCTGAAGGAGCTGACATTCTACTGATGGGAGACATTTCCCCAAAGATGTGTAAACTACATACATGCAAAATAATACAAAGTAAGAGAGAAAAGAAAGAGGGATAGGGAGACAGAGAAAAGGGAAAGGAAGGAAAGTAAGGGAAGAGAAAGAAAAAAGGGAGGGGAGAGAGGAGGAGGAGAAGGAAAAGAGGAGGGAAAGAGGAGATGGAAGAAGAAAAGAAAAAGAGAGGTAAAAAAAGGAGAGATAATGAACAGGGAGATTAGGAAAGACCTCACAGGGGGAAGAGGGACCTTGAATTGTGCTCTGAAGTCAGCTAGGCTTTTATAAGGTGGCAGTGAACAGGGAACGCATGTACCTGGGGAAGTTAGAGAAGATGGTAGCCTCCATGTTTCCCCCACCCTTGAAGGTCACAGATCAAGTCAATTCTCCTATAGTGTTTAGGACTATGATTCTACCCAAGGGAGTACAGAACATCTGTGGTTCTCTGTCATTTGTACCACACTTCCCATTTGTCTGTAAAGTTGAGGATGAATTATCCTTAATCATCTATAAGCTTTGGGGGATTTTCTACTTAGCAGAATCACAGCATGAGCATGTTCTACTGTTTTGCTAAATTTATCAAAAGCAGCATATCCAGTGAGTTGACCAGATTTTGTCAGTCTATTATCTCTGGCCAAAACCATCTCATATATGCTAACATACTTTAATATTGCCGCTTACATAGATCTCATGTTAATGGCAACTTTTTATGGTTGTTGGCATAAGATTTCCAGCATTGTGATATCATTTGCTATAATTCAGAGAAGTTAAGGGAATATACCCCCAGCTCGATTGCATATTACTGTCTTAGTAATCAGCCTATACTCTTTTGGACATTCTTTAAGCACTCATTCAGGACACTATAAAGGGAGCTGTTTGAGGTGCTGGGGATCCAAAGATGTTTTTAAGTGATGTAATTCTTGCCCTCAAGAAGTCTATATTCCCCAAGCAAAATTTTCCTTAACTGCACTTTGAGTACACTTCTTTGACTGTATGGTCCTATCAAGAATTATCACAATAAACTCTTCTGTTTTGTTCCTCATCATTATTATTGGAAAAACTTCTTGGATATCATCAGTAGCTGGTCTCCATTTGAATCAAATAAATAAGCATGTACAGAAAAGATGCCAAGTAACAACCAGCTTTTAAACCATTAAGGGGAAAGCGAAGGGAAAAGGAACAAGAATCTAATTAATAATTAAATGTAAATTCTCTCTCTCAGAGACAGAGGCAATAGAAGAAAGATACTGAGAAGTAACATTAGAAAGAACACTGAACTTAGAGTCAGAAGATCTCAGTTCAAATTTGCCCCCAACATCTACTAGCTATATGATCATAAGTAATCCCGTTAGCCTTTCTGAGCCTTAACTACTTCATCTGTAAAATGGATATAACTATATGTGCACTCTCTACTTTACAGATTTGATATAGCAAAAGACGTTTATAAACCTTAAAGCACTATAGAAATGTGAGCTATTTTTGTTACGTGAACATTCAATTTTGCAAGTGAATTAATGAGACCAGAAATAAAGGATGTGATGAAAAGAGCCAATACAATGGTGAAAGCAGGAATTGTAGCCAAGACCCAAGTACTAATAAACTGAAGTGTAACTGGTGAAGGCCCAATGGAGCTTTCTCTCAGGTTGCCACATCCAGGGAAACTGATGCTCTCCACTCATCCGAAGGCTCTCGCAGCTTCCCAGTGCTCTTTATCAGGTAGCCTTGTGCATCACCATCACCATGTCTGCAAATATACTGGGCTATCCTCTCCACCTCCCCCAGCCAGGTTTTGCCCTTAAATTTCTCATTGCTATCAAGTGACATGGAGCCCAAGATCCTCTTTCTGCCTTCTCTTCATATAATACTTTGAAGAAAAGGCATTTCAGAAGTCCTCAACAGCAGATTGTGGAAAGAAGAAGAAGGAAGTGAAAGAGAGGTTGAGGAAACTAGTTTCCTCTGTTATGTCATAGGCAAGATGCTAGGCAAGGTAAAATGTGTGTGAATATATGGTTAACCACGAATAAATGGCATTAATCTATCATTGGCTTTCCTAGGTCTTATAATTGGAATTGATCCAGTCTCTTCTCTCATCAAAAACCTTCAGTGAATTACAATTTACTACTAAATAAAGCTCTCTGATCCAGGCAGACCAAGTCCTTCCACAGACCAGTTCCATCTATTTGTCCAACCTTATTCCTTACAAATTCCCTTTGTGTATTCTATGTTTTTGTAGTCTCTTTAATCCCTCTCCTCATTCTGTCATTTCCTATCACTGAGCCTTTTTCCACACCATTCCTCATGCCTGTAATAGACTACCTTTGATCTCCGTCTATGCACAGAATCCTGGAATATAAGACATGCAGGTGTCCTCAGAGGTCGGCTAGTTGAATCTGTAGCTGAAAAGGAACATATTTTATAGTATCCTCCACGATGTCCATCTGGTCTTTACTTAAACCTCCCTAGTGATGGGATGGTTGAAGTTCATGCCACACTCCTATTGTTGTTCCTTCCATAGAGTGAAACCTACCTCACTCTAATTTCCACTCCTTCCTCCTACTTCTGACTTTCAGAGTCAAGGAAAACTAATTTAATCTCTTTTGTCAACATCCCTCCCTTCCTTCAAGGCCCAATTCAGGTATTACCTCCTTCACAAAGAGTTCCCCAATACACACACACACACACTCACACACACACATAAACATACACAAAAATGATCACACTTGACTTCTCATTTGCACTTTTCACACTCACCCTTGAATCAGTAATTAATTCAACTGATATTTGGCAAGCCCTTACTGTATGCAGAGGACTTCGATAGAGTATAAGAAAATAAAATTTTTAGAAAGACTCAATCCTTGCCTTTGTGGAATTTAAAATCCTACAGAGTTATAAATACAAATTCTGGCCGCTGAGGCAAATTAGGTTGAGGGTGAGTGTAAGGCTAAGATATGGCTATCCCTATGCACAGTTGAGGTAGATCTGAGATAGAGGCCATGAGAATTGAGGCTGAGGAGCTGGGAGGCCAGGGTCATCAAAGGAGACAGTAGAAACTGGAGGATGGGATGTAGAAAAAGACTGGGGGGCAGGTACTAAACTTACTAGGGACAAGGGAGAGTCAATTAGAAAGCCACAGATGACAACAGCAAGAACTTGTGTAAGATAAAGTAATCTTTAAAGGAGAGTTGGTTATTGAGTGATGGTGTCCAAAGAGGGATTTCAAAATGAGGTTGGCAGGCAAGTAGTATGCCAACTTCTCCTGGCTCTGTGGGTCAGGAGGTGTAAGAAGCAGCAGTTAGCCTTGGATGAGATACCATTATATGTGGCATTTTCAGGTAGAAGTTATATTTCAGAGAACACCAAAAGATAGAAGAAATGTTCAGAGGACGTTATCTAGAAGGATAACAAGAAGGGAGGTAGGTGGCTCAGTGGATATAGTATCTGGAATCAGGAAAATATGACTTCAGATCTGGCTTCTGACACTTACTAGCTATGTGACCCTGAGCAAGTCACTTAACTTCTGTTTGCTTTAATCCATCAGAGAATCTTTGCCAAGAAAACCCCATAGAGAGTATAGTCCCTAGGGTCACAGAGTCAAAGACAATGGAACAGCAAAACAAGAAGAAAAGGTTCCTGAAAGCACAGTGGAAAAGGAGAATAGAAAAGGCTGGGAAAGTCTAAGGCTAAGTGGAGTGTAAAAGGGGTTTGAAGCATGGCGGCTGCCTTCATCAATGATGCTGGTCATGCTACATGGTACGGATCAGTAGTCCAAGCAAAGAATTAGGCACAATTCACACCAGTGAGAGATGGGCTCCGAGAGAGGTATAATGGTTACAGAACCAAGAGTAGTGTCAGTCCAGGGCCAGAATGTGGATCTTGCCAATCTGGCTTATAGTTGGTGACATTTCTGAGAATGGGGCAGAGAGCGATAAGGAGGAAGAATTACCCACACTCACTGTTGTCGGTATCAGAGGCAAAGCTGCAGCTGTCCTGAGCCAGATCCAGGGAGAAAAAGCTTAACTTCCATATATTATCCTCATCAAACACAAAGTCTAAGTGGTATATCTATCTTTACATCCCCAAAGCTTAGCAGAATACCTGACACAGAGGAGATCCTACTGAACTTCACAGGCTCAGAAACTTAGACTAAAGTACATTAAAGGATATCTGGCCTAACTCCCTCATTTTACATATAAGCAAACTGTGGTAAAGAAAAGTTAAGTTACACATTCGAGGTTACACAGCTAACAAGTACCTAAGCTGGGAACCAAACCCAGGTCTTCTTGACTCCAAGTTTTACTACACTGGTCTTTTTGTGTCAACATCGTATACTCTTAGTGAGAGGAAGCAGGACACAGTGAATAGGGATCCTAACCCACCTCAGACTAACAATGACTGTGTGATGCCAGGTAAGTCACTTAACCACTCTCAGCAGTCCAGTGGCCCTCTCCTTTGATTGGGGAGTTCCTGGTTCCCATCACAATTTTAGGAAGTTCCCAGACCATCCCTGTTCACTTCATTCTTTGCTCCACTCCTCATTCTCCAAACTTTTCCACCTTGCCCCTAGGCTATCACACTCTCCCTACTCAGGTCCCTTTGATGCATTGTCTTATCCCCTTAAAATATGATTTGTATTGTACTCCTAGCACTTAATATAGTATCTGCCTAACTCATAGGAAGCATTTAATACGTGCATAATCTATCTATCTATCTATCTATCTATCTATCTATCTATCTATCTATCTATCTATCTATCTATCTATCTATCTATGTTTACCTACTGCAGGAGTCCATGCTGTACCAATGAAATCATGGGAACAGTTCCTTTTCATTTTGTATTAGTACTTTTATGATTAATTCTTCATTCCTCTTTGGAACCATTCTTGCGTAGAAAGCGTTTAGTGCCCCATTAAGAGTTTCGGTGACAGAGGACTGTTTAAAATTACCATGTTCATTCTTTAAAAAAGAAAGTTTGCTAATCATTTTCCAAAGTTCTTCCTGTCTAGAGGTTAATAGCTCCATAAGGGACTGACAAAAGGCGTCTTTCCTTTTTTTTCTTTTGTCCTAGGTTGGTATCTGTGGCATCTGCATGTGCTCCTTTAAAAAAAAAAAAGGAGCTTAGAGTGCTCTCCCCGCAACAATCAATTATATACTGATAAGACAATGACTCCAGGTGGACATATGTGCCAGCCATTATGGTAGTGCTTTGCATTAGTTCTAATTAATCAGGGTGGCTATCAGTCTAAGGAAATGGAAGGGGTGACATGGGGTTTCCTGAATTTATCCTGGAAAAAAACAATCACCTGAATTGTTCATTGATCTCTCACAGAAGGAAAAGTCCTCAGCAATATTCTCTCATAAGTTTTCAACTGTGAGCAGAAGAGCAGGACATGTGAACATCCGTGACTTAGAGGGCTCGGCATACCGAACCGAACTCTTGTAAACAGATACAACATGAAACAAAATTAATCCAACACCTGTTACACATGAGCATTATTGTGTGTCATGGTCTTTTGGAGGCAAGCCAAAGTGGGTTTGTGGCCACAGATCTTAGCAATAAAACAGAGACAGAGGCACACTATCTCAAATGAGTCACAGCTTAGCCACCAGGAGAAAAATGGAACAGTTCAGGAGCTGAGGGTAGACCTTGAGGGTAGGCTAGAAGAGTCATAGGAGCTGAGACACACAGAACATCTTGGAAGTCCATTGAGGAGTGCAGTCCACTGGCCAAGGAGGATATTACACTGGGGGTCCTCTTTCAACCCTGTGCTTCATCAAAAAAGGTGGCATATTAGGGTAGGAGGGAAGGGGGTCTTCCCAGGGTCTCATGTAGCCAAATCTACTGTAGGGAGCACTACTAACCTCCTGCTCTGAGAGTCCTGGGATGACAAGTCAATCCATCTTCTGATGCTGACCTAAAGCAAGGAAATATTTTCTCTCTTTCAGGAGATTCAGCCCTCCATTTTGCTCTTTTCCCCACCCATCTCAGCTACCAAATAGTGAACTATGGCAGCCCAGACCCAGGCTATAGACAAGAAATTAGTGGAGTGAAAACAAAATAAACCAGCTGAGCTACCACTGATTTTTTTTTTTTGTTCCTCTGGCAGATAAATAGGTTTAGGGTCACAAATTAAGTTTTTTCCCTTTGTCTTCCCAGAGCTGACCTTATATGTAGGTCTTCCCTCCAAGTACATATTCTTCCCCACCACCTCCACATATGTGAAATTATATGGTTTATATTTATATGATATTACATGCAAATACCCTTGGGAGGGGTAGTTAAGGGGACTCTTAGTCATTCTCACCTCAGTATAACACTATCTTGTGGTCAGATTTTTCCTTTCCCTAGCATTCCCCTGCATTGCTCTGATCCTGAAAGCACCAAAGGGTTGATTATGCTCCTGGAAATCCTGGAAATAGCATAAAGGGTATTGTTCAAGAGTCAATCAATTAGGATCCATGAATAGTCTACTGTGTTTCAGGCACTGTGATGGGTACTAGGGATACAAATTTAAAAGTAAGACCATTCCCCCTTTAATGAACTTACATTCTAAGAAGGAGATACAACACATATGGAGGATGGATGGGAAGGTAGACAAATAGATCTACAAAAAAGCATCTGCTGGACATTTACTATATGCCAAGCACTGTGCTTAGCTTTGGAGATACAGAGAGAAAAATAAGATGATCCCTGCTTTCTAGAAACTCACATTCTAATTCACAAAGACAACACATACAAGAAGGTTTCGCTGTAGGGCAGATGGAAAGGTTCAAGTCTGTCCAATGCCTGGAGTAATGCCTTGCACATAGCAGACACTTAGTAAATGCTTTTTGGACTGGCTTGATCTAGGGCTCTGACCTTTTTCTCATAGCAGAACCCAAGCACAGCTGTCACTGAATGGCAACACACCTTCCTCTGCCTGGAGAAGGCAGGTGAGGCAAGAAGGGGAGAAATGAAGTCAATGCATTGACCCCTTGGTGCCACTTATAGCAACTGGAGGCTGCTTCCCAGGAATGAGCCCAGACTACCAGCATAAACAGAAAGCACCCATGGGGCTCTTTTACACCATGTGCAGTCACATTTTTCTGCAACCTAGTCAGAGCCAGGATCCTTAGTGGAGCAAAGGTATTTGACATTGGGGCAACCTACAGCTCACAACTCCTCCCCCACATCAATGCCTACAGGTCAGGGTGAGACAAGAAATGCAAACCCAGGTTTTGGACCTTGAGGTGTGACAGTTCCAAAGTTAGCAGTTATTTGGCCCTTGTCCCTTTTAAGCAGTGAAAAGCTGGAGCTTGTAAACGTCCACAGGATGATCTCACTGGAAACCAAATCTGAGTGCTGATTCCCAAGTACCTTCTTCTGTTTAATCAAAGACAAGCTAAAGGAAGCCACGTGGTCATATGGACTTCCCCGCAATACCCAGTTAGCACAATTTCAGATCAGAAGGATTCTTGAGTAGCCAATCCAAACAGAAAACCAGTCACATTTTCCCCCCATGGGAAATCCCCTTTCCTTGGGCCAGCACTGCTTCCAGTTTGGTTTCTGTGCTTGGTTGCTGCCAAACACATCCTTTTCTGTGGAGCCAAGTCACTGGATTGGTTCTTAAGTTCTCCCTGATATAATGACAAGCCTGTTCCCCCAGCTGGAACTTAGAGTTGGATTGGTTGTTGCTAGTAAGTAAAGAAAGACTCTTCAACGAGGCCTAATGACAAGCCATCCAGGCAGAAAAAAAACAATTTATTAGATGGCAGAAAGTGTTTTTAAGGAAGATTCATGGGAAGAAGGGGGAAAAAAGTTGAGGAGCTATTACCAGTCAGATCCGGAATTCAAATTCCCATTAGAAGTAATGTGAAAGCAAGAACAGTTTTTCAGACCTTTCAGGATCTCAGAGGACAAGATGAATTCAGGTATACTTAAGATAACCTAGGACCAAGTTCCACCTCTGACATGTCCTGACTGGACAAGTCACTTAACCCAGACAAGTCTCAACGCTGTAAGCACTCATTAAGATTATAAATCACTTCTGATAAGGTGCTGACCTAGAGGGGACTTTCCTCACCTAGCAGTTCCCTCTACCAAAGAAATCATGGGCCCCATCCCAGTCTCCTTAGAAACAGCAATAACCTCCATTTTCTGCAGCACATTACAATCGTACAGAGCACTTTCCTCACAGTGACTCCATGAAGCAAATACTGCAGGTCTGATTATTTCCAAATCTGACTACAGGCCAAAGGAAGGTAACGAGGTTGGGAGAGCCTGAATGCCTTTCCCAAGCTCATCACTGGGCTCCCTAGCCTTTTGTACCTGTAACTGTATCATTCTAAAGGATATTGTTGCCTGGGCTCCATTTGTTTTGGTTTAGCAGATAATCTGAACAGACAGAAAAAAAGCTCATAAAAGGCAGACCCCCTCACAGGCGAAGGAAGGAGAACATTCTCATGGTTAGCCTTAGCTCAAAGGTGGGGACACAATCACAAGGCAGGCTCCAACAAGGCCAAGTAAATCATTGCTTCATTTAAAAGAAGAAAAGCAAGGCTGGTCAAAGTGCCCCTCCCACCTGCTTCCAGGACCTTATTCCTTAGCCCCTTCCAGGCCTGCCCCCATCCATCTTTTCTCCGGTTTAGGAAGCCTTCATTTTTATTACCTAGCTTCCACGTGGGTCCTAGTCTGTGGCAAATCTACAAACATCCCATCCTCCATATACTCCCAATATGGAGGGAAGGTATCCATGTCTGGGACTGGATTCATATTCTTGCTCCAGCTTTGTTTTAGGTTACGGATTAAAATGGCAAAATTTATCTTTTAAAACGGAAGCCCTTGCTCATGCTGCCACTGCTGCCAGCGTTCCTGGGGCCTGAGTACTGGGGCCTGGGTATTAGATTCTCCCACAATGCACCGCACTCTTCCTTTCTGACCAGGTTCTAGACAGGGTCTCTCCCTCAGAAAAAGGGGGAGAGAGGGAGGGATGTTCTGCCATCAAAGAACTGGTGCCCAGAGAGTATACCATCAACATTCATAAGAGGATTCGTGGAATAGACTTCAAAAAGCGAGCTCCCCAGGCTCCAAAGCAAATCCGCAGATTTGCCATGGAAGAAATGGGAGCTCCAGGTGGACGCCATTGACACCAGACCCAACAAAGCTGTTTGGAATGTCCCATATAGTCTCTGAGTGCATCTGTGGGGAAACACAATCAGGGGAAGATTCACCAAACTGCTGTATACATTGGATACTTATGTGCATGTCACTACTTTCAGAAGTTTTATAATGTGGATAAAAACTAAATGAAAAAAAAAATGGATTTCTCTCTGTCCTGATTCTTCTCAATGCTCTGACCTGTTGGTCATGAAAGATATAACTTTGCAACCTGGCCTCTCCATCTGACCCGTTGTCCAAGTTTTGTTTCAGCTCAATTAGTTCAGAGACTAGTGACTCAAAAGTTAAAGGGAGAGGGGAGTTGAGAAAGTACATAAGCAGTGAAAGAATATAAAATTATGTTCCAATACTGCATCAGGACCCTGCTACCCATTTTCTCCATCTTCAGCCTGTTTAAAAAAAAAAAAAAACAATGAAAGACTCATAGGGGTGCTGTATCCAGTTGTGATTTCTAGCTATAGCCCAAAACATGAGACTCTTTGCCAGGGGTGTACACAACAGAGAAGAACACAACCCTGGACTGAAAGGTACGCATAAATATTGACAGATGGACATATCTCTAGGTCTTTTCAATTTGCAAAGCAGGATCATTGTTGATTCAAATTTGTAAAAGGGGGAAATGCAAAAAATGAGACAGGGCACTGGTATTTTAAAACACTAAGATTAAGGCAGTTTTTATATTTTAAAACTGCAGGGGATCCAAAAGATAATAGAAAGACATAATCAGCACAAGGAGGCTTCAGTTTGTAACAATAGTAGTAGTTATAGCAGCGAACTTCCGCAGTGCTTTAAAGTGTAGAAAGTGCTTTACAAGTATCCCATTTGATACTCACAACAAGCCTGGGAGGTAGATGCCATTTATTATCCCCAGTTTACAGATGAGGAAACTGAGGTTAAGTGACTTGCCCAGGATCACATAGCTGGTAAGTATCTGAGGCTGGAATTGAATTCAGGTCTTCCTGACATAAGGTCCAATTCTCTATCTCTTCATTTACCATTTAACATTCTCTTCATGAAGAAGCCATAGATTGATTTAGTTAATGCTCACTACTTTCCCTTCACCTTGCCCAAGCAGAGTGATGGATCCTGAATAATTACTCTCTTTCATCTCCCTCCTACCTCAGAGGGCTTTCTTTCTAGCCTCCATAGGTACCTTCCCTTATCCTATAGCTGATGTAAAAAACCTACCACTGGGTGTTTGTTTAATATGTTGTTTCTCCTATCTATGTGAGCTACATACGTGTCAGTATGTGTATGTATAAAATTACAACTTAGGTGGCAGGAGCTGGGTCTATGGGACTTTCTCAGTTATGGCCACATTGCCTCACAGGTGGTTATGCACTTGTAATTTGAAACACCAGCTACATACAGCACTGAACTAGGCTATGGGCAGTTTACAAGGACACAAACTTGTCCCTGCTACTTTCTAACTGATCTCCAAGTTCCCCATTCGTCTAGCTCCTACAATCCCTCATGCAGCTTACCTTCTAACAGTACCTAATTGCAAGCTTTTGACAGAAAAGATACAAGATTCCAGGCATGCTTTCCTCTTTCCATCTAAAAAAAATCTACCAATGTGGAATGAAGCTACCAGAGTTTCTCTGATGCCTGTTTCCCTATTCCAAGAAAGATAAGTCTTCAACTAAACCTTTTTTTTTTTTTTAATCAATGCAAACTGATACTCTACATATGGTTTTTAATCTTTTCTTAACTGGAAGTGAATGTGCTCACTATAAGGAAAAGGTTGACTTGTTGACCTTGGAGGGCCCTTCTGGCTCTAAATTTATGATCCCATGATCTTAAGACTAATATTTTCAAATTAGGGGATACGCCTAACCCCACAAGGGGATCTCTGGAAATACAATATTGGATCAGTCAGTAATGGTTCCCACTCTTTAGTGGTAGCTAAGGATCAATTCCTGGGCCATGAGAAAAATGAGGCCACTTTGATCGTAACCCCCACCTCATTATATCTTGCTCTCTACTTCCTTCGCTGCCCACAGCAATATTCGTTGGTTTTGGCATGGGTAGGGCCACTCTAGCTCATCAATAGGAAGCATTGTTTTGCAGCTGGGCACCTGCGCTACAGGCTTAAACAATGAAACTGTGCTAAAGTGCCCCTCCTTTCACCCCCAGGCACCCACTGTAAAAGGAGCAGCGTGTAGGGGCCTGGAAATATACTTTCATCAGAATGAGGCTAGGACCTGCCTGGCCAACAACTGAGCAACTGGCTTTTCCCAAAGACAGAAGCTAGGCATTTCTAGACATTAAGTACATGAGGGCTTTCCTATAAAATCAGGCCCTGTGCTTCTTTTTTCTTACCAAATATTGGGTCAGCAAATATTTGCTAAAAGCAGGGCACAGTAAGGAAACTGGGGTTCTGTTTTCTGGACTGCTAGCTGACCTCTTCCAAAGCCTTGGCACTTATCTCCTCTCAAGTCAGAATGACTTTGGAAGTCTAATCAAATAACCTTCATCAGGCTTTATGCCTGGGGCCTTGGCTATTATTCTTAGCAGACATCCATTACTTACTTTATATGCAGGGCACTGGGTCAGACATTGAGGAAAATACAAAGTTTAGATAAGAAAGAATCCCTAAACTCAAATCATACACTTGCAAATCACTCACTTACAAGTCATACACTCAAATCACAGAACTACTTATAATGCCAATAATACACAATATGCCATAGCAGTCATTTGAAATATAACCTTGAATGTACATCCAAGAGATGTTGTGTGATGCACAAGGAGAAAGGTTACTACTTCCTATTTGACTTCTGGGCTTTAAAAGGTTTTTGAGAATTCAACAGGATCAGAGGGAAAGGGAGAACATTCCTGAAATAGGGTATAGTATGAGCAAAGGCATACTTAGAGGCAATGAAGAGACTCTTTGGGGTCATGGAGGGGCTAATATGATCTGAAAAGTTAGAGAATGATCAGATTGGGGAGAATCTTAAAAGTCAAGCAACAGAATTTGAACTTTGGACAATTAGGAATAGAAAGCCACTGCAGATTGTTGAGCTATAGAACATGCCCAGGTACACACTAAAATAAGATGATTCCTGCAGTATTATAAAAGATGGTTTCGAGTGAGAAGAAAATGGAGGTGGAAAGAGTCTTAGTGTGGAATATGCTTCCTCCTCACTGCTGGTTCCTAGAATTTCCATGTTCCTCCAAAGGATGTCTTAGGCACCATATGCAACATGAAGCATTTCCTGATTTCCATAGTCCTTAGCCTCTTGGTCTCTTTAAAGGGCTTGTATTCATATTTATATGCATTTTATTGATTTTTCTGTGGTACTTGTTATATTCCTACAGTGGAACATAAATTCCTTGAGGACAACAATTCTTTAACAAATATTTATTAAACACTTACTATGTGCCAGGTCCTGTGCTAGGCACTGGAGAGGCAAGAGTAAAAATGAAAAGTCCCTGCTTTCAAAAAGCTTACATTCTGTTGAGGATGGGGGGCTAATATGTGCATATGCAATTATTGGCAAAATATATTTGAAGTCAAATATATGGTAATTTCTAGAGGAGGCATTTTACTTGGCATGTTGTTTGTCTATACTTACATATTGTGATTCAAGAGAGTGTTAAAGTGGTGGGGGTACAGGGGAGAAATAAGGGTAATCCGAAAAGCAACCAAGGATGCTGAGGCAGAAGTGAGGGAAAGATTCATTCCAAGCTGGGACAAAGAAGATGTATAACTGTTTGGCATTCCTAGTGCCTAGCACAGAAACTTCCATATAGTTGGCACTTAATTCATGCTTTTTGGATCGATTGAATTTGAAAAGTAAAGGAGATCAATTAGGTCCTCCTGATGCTCCTGGTGATAGGCCTCTTGATTAGGATGAAAGACCTCACCTTTAATTGTTTTTTTACCTTTCTTTGTATCCCCAACACTTAGCATAGTTCCTGGCATATAGCAGATGCTTAGTATTTATTGGCTGACTGACTACTTTTGTGACCATGAGTAAGTCCTATAAACTCTTGGGTTCAGTGTCTTGATCTACAAAAGGAAGGAATTGGACTAGACTCTGAGTTTCTATATGGCTCTAAATCTGTGGTCCTATGCCTTGATATCAAATTCTACACTCTAGTGGGCAACCCTAGTAAAAAGGATTTGTCGTCATTGTTCAGTAGTAAAACAATTTCCCCTACTAATGGAGGTGTGAAGAGCACAAGAGTCAAAGCTCTATATTGAAAAACTGGAGGAAAAGATGATTGGCAAAGTTTTCAGTCCTTAATTTTCATTTCCATCAATCTTCTGGAGGTGAGAATTTCTGAAATGGAAATTTGTGACAAAACCCAAAAGATAGAAAAAAATAAACTGGGTTCCTCCAAAATGGTTTGCTTTTTTGTCATTCAGATTTGAGGGTAATAAGTCTGTAAAAATCCATAAACTCTGTAAATTGAAAACCATTAGCGAATCTTTAGTGTAACTGTCCAAATGGGAAGATGTGGGTCTCTAGTACATACTCCAAAAGATATTGGTTCTTTGATTAGCAGCACTGATAATGTGCTTTGTTCTTTCACTGTTAACAAAGCATACTTTCAATAACTCTTCCAGGCTTGGAACCTCCTTCACCTTACTTCCTTCTTAGTGTATCTGGGTTGCTATTATAGGTAAGGAGAGACCACAGAGAAGTGATTTTCTTTCCTTGTTCCTTAGAGGTTATTTCCAACACTCTAGGCACTGGGAAATACTTCTGAAGCACAATTCCCTTGAATTGCACTGAGTAAACTCAATGACACTCCCTTCCTCTCAAACTGTTCTGCGGAGATCAAGGGAGAAGCAACCAAAACTGGGGTGGGGGGTGAGGAGAGGGAGGCATAGAAGAAGAAGCCTGTTGCCAAGTTATGTTGCTTCTACCTTCAGAACATTTCAATATCTGCCTCCCTCTTCCCATTTACAGAGTCATCTGATTACTGCTCTATTGCAGACCTTTACTCTTGTCTGAACTATCTTAATATACTGTTAACTTTAGGTCTTATACCTCAAAGTTCTCCTTTATCCCCATCCTTAACACAGATACTAGAAGGATCCTCCTAAAGCACAGGTCTGGTTGCCCTACTCTCTTCCTCAAAAACCTTCCATGGATCCTTATGATCATGAGTTAAACTGTGAAGTCTGACATTTAAGAGTCTCTAAATAGGATTCTATCTGTCAGAGGTTTGCAAACTTATTTGAACTACTGCCCCCTTTTCAAAACAAAAAAAAATACTCAACACCCACACTGGAAATCTACTTTCTTTAACTGTTTAACATTTTTTTATCTGAGTCATTTAAAAAATATATAATTTTTTTAAATGATACATCTTCAATTCAATAATTTATTGTAAGGTTGTGGGGGTTTTTCTGCATTGAAATTTTGATGATGCAATATTGCATCATATAATTGTGTAGTATCATATTGTAAACGTCATTACCTGCACATATTCCTGCCGATGCATGCTGGACTTCCCAACAATGCGCCACATACTCACCTGCCAACACCTGCCAGCAAACTTGACCACTGTTCAGTTATAACTTGCATTTTGTGTGCTTCTTTGGAAAATATTGTAATCACTATGACTTTAACTCTGTTGTACAACAGATCAAACATGTATGAACAGTTTTTCAAAATTTTTCTCTCTTCTTTCCTTATGCTTCTACTGCTCCCTTATTTTTATTCAATGCCCCCTTGTTGTACCTGAGGCTACTACCATCCCTCCTGCTCCCTTTGGTCCAGAGCCCTCCCAGGAAGTGGTATTGCCCACTTTGGGAACCTGTGTTAACCGAAGTGGATCACTACTTGTTCCAATTTCATTGAGTATTCTTTTGACTCTCTGTAATTACACATTTCCTCCCCCAAGCCTAGAGTGTGCTCCATCATCTAAGCTTTTGGAAATTCATCCTTCTTTAAACATCTAATCATGTATCACTTTCTTCAGTCCCCTTATCTGAAAATATTTTCTTGCTCCTCAGATTGGAGTACTTCATCTTGGTTTCTCCGTTGACCCTATAACATTCTCCCTTTTATTAAACTTACTTGTGTGCATATCGTCTCCCCCTTTCAAATCTATCATAAACACCTTGGCAACTATGTCATTTTTCATCCGAGACTCGCCAGTGCCTAGCACAGAGCTTTGCATTTTGCAGTGGCTAAGAACTAAAAGAGTACTAGGAATTCAGACATTAGAAGGTGTTCTCAAGGATGGCATAGACTAAAAAACAACTGAACTTTGATTTAAGATTCTAAAAATAGGAAGTCAGTGCCTAAAATCTACTTCCTCTTAAAAAGTCAGATCTTCAGAGCAGGAAGCAACCTTAGCAATCACCCAATCTCACATCCTCATTTTACAGAAGAAGCAGAAAAAGTGCAGGGAGGTTATAACTTGCCCAGCATCACACAAGTTGCACAGAAAGAGCGTTTGATATATAGAATCAAAAGGATCTCTATCCTTCTTCTAAATATCTGATCCTCCAATCTTAAGTTAGCAACAGCAGAGCCAGTATCTGTATCCAGGTCTTTTCCACATATTCCCATAGCTTTCAATTCAGAAAAAAGCAAAAAACAAAGACCATTCTAATTTCCTATAAAAATCATCCAATACTATGGGGTGGATGGAGTGGGGAAAAGCAAGGAGGAAAACCAAGAGCTAGATAGTTCAGTGCATGGAGTACTAGAACTAGAGTTGAGGAGACCTGAATTCAAACCACACCCACTTGCAAGCTAGGTGACCCTGACCAAGTCACTTAACCACTCAACTTCTTCATCTGTAAAATAGGGATAATAATAGCATCTACTTCACAGGGTTGTAGTGAGGATGAGATGAAATAATATCCAAAGCAGTTCACAAAACCTTAAAGTGCTATATTAATACTAGCTATTATTAGGGGAATGGAAAGGGAATAAGTATTTATATAATGCCAGAACTATACTCAGAGCTTTGGGCAAATATTATCTCATTTGATTCTCACAACAATGCTGGGAGGGAGGTGCTGCTAATATTCCTATTTTACAGTTGAGGAAACTGAGGCAGACAGTGGTTAAGGGACTTGCCCAGAATCACATAGCTAGTGTCTGATGCCAAACTTGAATTTAAGTATTCCTGACTTGAGTCCCAGGGATCTATCCACTGTGCCACTTAATTACCTCTATTGTTACTATTATCTGTTATTATATATAGTCTAATATTATTATCTCTGAATTCCTTTCCCTTGTCTTCTCCCTTTATTTTATCCACTGCTGCTAGAACTCTTCTATAAACATCCCAGTAATAAAGCTGAAATATTAATGTTTAATCTTCTATTGCCTGTTAAAGTACCTTCTCCTTTTTTGCTTCCTATGATTCAGACAGATTTTCTCTTTGTTTCTCTTGACCCAGTCTTTTTTTTTCTGATTTGCGTTTTTCCTAAGCCTTTCTCTTTAAATCCATTTGGCCTTCTTGAACATTGTTGATTCAGTTCCAATTCTTATATACATTTTCTTCCAAACCAAGGAAGAAACAGAGAGGAAATGACTTTTTTTTTTTTGGCCTTGGCAATCACAGATAAAGTAAAATCAATTAGGTTTAACCCTTGACTTCTTAGAATGTGTGCTTTTCTGAAAGTGCTTCTGTAATGGAGGAGTATGTTTATGTTTAAGGACAGCACAGGGTATTCTTTATCTATGTTATTATTGTCTAATCTGAATTTGGAACTGATTAAGTGGCTGGATTATGAAACAACCTCAGTGAGAGATCCCTAGTTAAATAAATGAGAAAGACAAAAACGTGCCCATGGATTCCTGATTCGGTATTTTTCTTCTTCTAGCCAACTTGCATTGATTTTTTTATAAAACACCACTCCTATGGAACTAATTCCTTCCTGTACTAGAGTAACTAGAATATATTTTTTTCTTGACTTAACCAGGAGTTTTAAGTTCTTCATTTTATCTCAACATCAAAGGCTTCTAGACAGAGTTGGAAGATATCTTAGAAATAATTCCGTCCAACCCCCTCATTATACAAATAAAGACTTGAGATCCAGAGTCCACAGTCACAAAAATTGTAAATGAGAGGAACAAGATTTGACCTGAAATGAGACAATGTTATTGAAGAGGGAGAGGGCCAAGGACTGAACCTATACCTGTGATTTCAGCGGAATCAGTGACTCTTGGATAAGAAATTCCCTCTACCAATGCAATTTCTTTCCAACTTCCAGTCTTAGAGGACTGCCAAGTCACTGACTGAGAGGTTTTGTGACTTGCCCAGGGTCTAATAGTCAATATGTATAGACAGGAGTGACACAGTCAAACTGTCCTGGAAGTCAAGAGAAACTGAGTATTATTTGAGTGGTGAACAAAATTTGGGAAAATTAAATTTCCTTAATATTTGTTACCCATATTTTCCAAGAAAAAATAGTTATGTATGGGCATATATATATATGTATGCTGTGTATTGCATTGTGCATTTATGCATATATGTGTGTGCATGTATGTACATGTATACATATAATGTGTTGAGAGAATGAAAAAGGGGGGAGAAAAGAGAGAGAGAGAAAAGAGAAAAAGAGAGAGGGGAGGGAGAGACAGAGAGAGAGAGAGAGTAAGAGACCAACAGAGGGAGGGAGAGAGGAATCATCTATGGGCTGAAAAGAATTATATGGAAAATACAGTGAAAAAAATATCTACCAGTAATAAATGCTTGTTTTACTTGCTTGATAATTCAGTATCTCTAATTTCCCACCCCCTTCTTTAAAAATTTACCGCAAACTAATTCATTCATTCCTGACTGAATTTTCTCCTCCATCTCTTAAAACCAATCTCCTCCGCTCCCATCACTAAACATGTACTGAAACAGAAAA